>JARQOC010000006.1:172103623-172336123 GCA_033576535.1 Allobates femoralis
AATGAAATGCAACCTGTGGGGGCCAGAGCCACCCGGGCCGCTTCTGCACCCCGGCGCCCTTGATGGCAGCACCCCCTGACCCCCCTGACACACGCCAGAGGAGGGCATAGGGGGAAGGCGAGCCACCGGGACAAGCCGGGTCATGAAGTAGTGCGGGACCCGGGATGGCCAAAACCGAACCCACCTGGATGAATCCTCCAGGCGGACCGCATAGTTCCCACCCGTTTACCTCTTAGCGGTTTCATGCCCTCTTGAACTCTCTCTTCAAAATTCTTTTCCACTTTCCCTCACGGTACTTGTCCGCTATCGGTCTCGTACCAGTATTTAGCCTTAGATGGAGTTTACCACCCGCTTTGGGCTGCATTCACAAACAACCCAACATCAGGGAGACTGGGTCCCACCGCGCCGCGGGTCATTACTGACCTACCACCGTCCATGGGCTGGGGCCACTATTAGAAGGACTTGGGCCCCCGAGCAGCGGTGGGGTGGTCAGGTTTCCCGTACGCCATATTTCCCAATGCCCACCGGGCGGACGGGGATTTGGTGCTGGGCTCTTCCCTCTTTACTCACTGTTACTGAGGGAATCCTGGTTAGTTTCTTTTCCTCCTCTTAGTAATATGCTTAAATTCAGCGGATCCCCACGTCTGATCTGAGGTCTTTAGTTGAGTTTTGCCTGGTGGTGATGGCGAAGCCACATACCCCCTTTTTGTCTACCGGAAGGAAGAGGGGAAAGCTCCAGAGGCAGCCCCTGTGTGTCTCCACAGACAGCCTCGCAGAGCTATCCGAGGGACAGGTTTGCCAACCGGCAGATGGTGTGCCCTCCTTTTCGGGAGGGTGCACTTCTGACCTTGGGGGGAACATAAGGGGAGCAGAGAGGGAGAGGCGAGCTCACCCCTCTCTTTTTTCCCTTGCTAGCCCCAGCGGCGCCACAGAGGCGATCGATGGAGGGGCAACCCTCAGACAGACGTAGCCCTGGGATTAACCCGGGTCCGCAAGGTGCGTTCGAAGTGTCGATGATCAATGTGTCCTGCAATTCACACTAATTCTCGCAGCTAGCTGCGTCATTCATCGAAGCGCGAGCCGAGTGATCCACCGTTAAGAGTCATGCTTTTTCTGGGCGAGGCGGGGATCTGACCGGCACCACCGCCTCTTTGAATGTGTCAGCTGACCACAGATCGCAAAGGTGTGTTGGCCCGGGCGCTCAGCCTCCTCCATTTTTCCATCTAGCAGGGAAGAGGACAGAGAAGGGCTTGAGGCTTCTCGACCTACTACCCTGTGCATGGTCCCACACGCACGACCCTTCCCCATGAAGGGAAGGCAAGCGGGGGGCCCGGAGCAGGGCGAATGGTGCCCAGGACGGCCTATGGAGCAGAAGGGGGGTTTCCTGGGCAGAGGACCGCACATGGAGGAGGGACCAACCATTTCTCCATGCGTCCCCTGCTAGACAGCGGAGCGCAAGCGGAGCAGAACGAGACCCACCTACTGCCACTTTGGACAGGGCAGCGGGTCATCGGCTTCTCGCACCACACCTCTTCACAGAGTCACTTTCCAAAAGTCGGTTCAAGGGTGGCTTTCGTTAGTGATCCTTCCGCAGGTTCACCTACGGAAACCTTGTTATGACTTTTACTTCCTCTAGATAGTCAAGTTCGATCGTCTTCTCGGCTCTCCGCCAGGGTCTTGGCAGACCCTGGCAAGGCCGATCCAAGGACCTCACTAAACCATCCAATCGGTAGTAGCGACAGACGGTGTGTACAAAGGGCAGGGACTTAGCTTATGACCCGCACTTACTGGGAATTCCTCAGTCACGGGGAAGATTTGCAATCCCTGATCCCCATCACGAACGGGGTTCAGCGTGTTACCCGCACCTGTCGGCGAAGGGTAGACACACGCTGGACTGTAGGTCATATGCAGCCCCGGACATCTAAGGGCATCACAGACCTGTTATTGCTCGATCTCGCGTGGCTGAGCACCACTTGTCCCTCTAAGAATCTGAACACGGACCACAGGGGGGTCACGTAGCTAGTTAGCATGCCGGAGTCTTGTATATTATCGGAAGTAACCAGACAAATCGCTCCACCAACTAAGAACGGCCATGCGCCACCACCCACAGAATCGAGAAAGAGCTTTCAATCTGTCAATCCTTTCCGTGTCCGGGCCGGGTGAGGTTTCCCGTGTTGAGTCAAATTAAGCCGCAGGCTGCACTCCTGGTGGTGCCCTTCCGTCAATTCCTTTCAGCTTTGCAACCATACTCCCCCCGGAACCCAAAGACTTTGGTGTCCTGGACGCTGCTCGTCAGGTCATGGGAATAACACCACGGGATCGCCAGTTGGCATAATTTATGGTCGGAACTACGACAGTATCTGATCATCTTCGAACCTCCGACTTTCGTTCTTGATTAATGAAAACATTCTGGGCAAATGCTTTCGCTTTGGTTCGTCTTGCGCCGGTCCAAGAATTTCACCTCTAGCGGCACAATACGGATGCCCCCGGCCGTCCCTCTTAATGATGGCCCCAGTTTCGACAACCACCAAAAAGAACCAGAGTCCTATTTCATTATTCCTAGCTGGAGTATTCAGGCATGGCTGTCTGCTTTGAACACTCTAATTTTTTCAAAGTAAACGCTTTGGGCCCCCGTGACACTCGGTCAAGAGCATCGGGGAGGCGCCCCAAGGCAAAGGGGCTGGGATTGGTGGTAGCACGCCTTGCAGCGGACCGCCAGCTCGATCCTAAGATCCTACTATGAGCTTTTTAATTGCAGCTTTAGTGTACGCTACTGGAGCTGGAATTACCACGGCTGCTGGCACTAAACTTGCCCTCCAATAGATCCTTGTTAAAGGATTTAAAGTGTACTCATTCCAATTACAGAGCCTCCAAAGAGTCCTGTATTGTTATTTTTCATCACTACCTCACCGGGTCGGGAGTGGGTAATTTGCGTGCCTGCTGCCTTCCTTAGATGTGGTAGCGGTTTCTCAGGCTCCCTCTCTGGAATCGAACCCTGATTCTCCGTTACCCGTGGTCACCATGGTAGGCACAGAAATTACCATTGAAAGTTGATAGGGCAGACACCTGAATGGATCGTCACCGTCATGGGGACATGCGATCGGCCCGAGGTTATCCAGTGTCGCAACGCTTACGGGTAGAGCACGGCAGGGGGGAGGCCACGGAGGACCGTCCTGACACCCGGGACCCCAGATTGGTTTTGGTCTGATAAATGCACGCATCCCTTGCGGTCAGCGCTTGTTTGCACGTATTATCTTTAGAATTACCACAGTTGTCCGAGTCAATGGTTTGGAGCGATCAAAGGAACCATAACTGATTTAATGAGCCATTCGCAGTTTCACTGTACCGTCCATGAAGCCGCTTCAAGACATTTCTAGGTCGGAGGGGGGAGAGCGCAGAAAGCGTTCACAGAGGGAGGGTGGAGGTTAAGAGAGGAAGGGAGAGTGAAGGAGAAAGAGAGGGAGAGGACATGATACGCAGGCAGAGGCACCCGGAGAAGGACTCGGGGATTAAGAAGACTTGGGGGTCAGCAACAGCAGGAGCGGCAGGAGATGGCAGGGCCTGCATCTTGAGGGAGAGGACAGGGGACCGCGCAGAAGGGAACGCGGTTGGGAGAAAGGCGCACGAGCGTCTGGAAAGCACCCCGTCAGGGCGTGGAAGTGAGGAGACTGGCATCAGCGGGAAGCCGCAGCTGAACCTTCGCCACTGGGCCCACCGTATCTGGAGCGCCGCAAAGCAACACCTGGGGTTTGGGGGGCGCTGGAGCGGTCAGGCAGCCTAGCGCGGTGCATCCATCTGGCTTAGTCCCGCAATCTGCAATGGGGGTCCTCGGCCCACAGCCAGTGCCCGAAGCGGCGGGTGCCCGGAAGCAATCCGGCAGGACTCGGAAGTGAGGAGGCTGGCCTCTGGGGGAAGCCGCAGCTGAACCTCTGCCACCGGGCCCGCCGCACCTTAGGTGCCGCGGAGCAACACCTGGGGTTTGGGGTGCACCGGAGCGGTCATGCAGCCTAGCGCGGTGTATCCATCTTGCTTAGTCCTGCAATCCGCAGTGGGGGTCCTCGGCCCACAGCTAGTGCCCGGAGCGGCGGGTGTCCGGAAGCAATCCGGCAGGACTCGGAAGTGAGGAGGCTGGTCTCTGGGGGAAGCCGCAGCTGAACCTCCGCCACCGGGCCCGCTGCACCCGGGTCACCGCGGAGCGACACCTGGGGTTTGGGGGGCACCGGAGCGGTCAGGTGTCACATCGCCATTGGACTCGGTGGCCGGTGTTCCTGCCTTGGCCGCTGGGAGGAGCCGGATTCCTTCGGCTAGTGGCACCGGTGATAGGAGTGCCTTGCCCTCATATGGAACTGCTCCCGCGACGTCTACCTCTGTCGCTGAGCGCCGCTGTGTTTTACCTCTGGGTGGTGTTGGTCACAGAGAAGCGGGCCCTGCAGAGGTGTCCGTTAGGCACAGCCTGCGTTCTTCTGTCAGAGGTGGGGTGGGTGGAGCCAGTCGTGCATCTCCATCTGGCCTGGTTCTAGGGGCGGTCCAGATGAGGTCATCAGGCTGTGAGCTCCAGCCTATGGGAGGTAACCGCGCCCTTCAAATACATTGGAGCCTGTCTTGCAGGATGCCAGATATAGTTTTGGTTCCTCAGTGATAGTGTGTGTGTTTTTAGTTTTGACTCTGACCTTTGCCTGGATTTTTAACTCTGCTTCAGCCTATCGATTTTGTACCTCAGCTGCCCTCTTGGTTTTTGCCCGTGACCCTTGCCTGGATTTTTGACTTTGCTACTGCCTATCGATTTTGTACCTTCGCTGCCCTCTCGGTTTTGACTCGGACTTTTGACTTAGTTTTTCGGGTCTTGATTTTTTCCCCTGGCGACCTTCCCTGCTCTGTTGCTCATAATAGGCAGCTATCCCCTGGGCTCCGCTATAATTCCAGATCCCTGTATAGGGGTTAAGGGTCTCGGGGTTTCTCGGGGTGCTGCCTTACCAGCAGCTCAGCCTCACAGCGGATGGTCGTCACATTAGGCGGCCGAGTGCGGTGCCTCCGTCTGGCTTAGTCATGCCTCCACCGGGTGGGCCGGCGGACAGGTGCTGGGATGGGGAGAGGTGATCTGGCCCTCAGGGTCTGCCGTGGCTCCGGCACAAACCAGGTGACATGAAAGGTCTCCCAGTTGTTTGGCCTGGCCATGTTGGCATCCCCCTAACAGCTTAGTCCTCGACCCGCTTCACCCCCGTGCCTCAGCGGACAGTGGTTTTTGCTTTTCTTTTTGCCTCCTCAGGTGGGCTATTGCCACAGTCCCAGCTGCGTGTGGGTTTGCAAAGGCGCGTGGTGGCCCCCATCTCCTCTGCCCAGGAAAAACATCTCATTTTCTGCCTTTTTTTCCTTCACCTTCCACTTTTTGCTCTCGTGTCATCTCTCTCTTTTTCTCTCTCCATCTCTCTACCCCGTCTCCTCACACTCGGCCTTTCTCTCTCGTTCTCCCGTTCCGAGCCGCCCCAGGGTTGGACGGGTAGAGGGCAGGAAAGGCCGCCCACCCCGAATTGAGGGAATGTGTGTGCACCCTCCACACACCTCCTCTGTACCACCCGTTATGTGGGGGGCTCGGGATAGATCAGAGTAAGAGGAAGGAGATAAGCCCAGCAGCGGGGATGGAAATACCATCCACCACCGCGGCTTTCCCACTGGGGACCTCAGGAAAGACCGTCCTCTGAGAAGACCGGTGTGCTTCCCCGCACAGGGAGCGATGAGGAGGACAGGCACCCCGAGATACCCTGGAGCTTGCCCCAGGGGATGTCACCGGGGAGCGTCCCGCCGTTTGCCCGTGCAGGGTCTTCAGACCGCTTTTAGTCATGCCACCCCCTCCTCCCAGAGAAGGAGGAGGGAAAAAAGCTTGGGTTGGTTCAAACTCACCACAGCTCGGCCGCCTCCACGCAAGGGAGTCGGGGCCGGTGTTGCGCGTCACCATGGGGAAACCCCAGGTTGGAGGAGGAAGGGAAGCCTCTCGCCTGTAGCCGGTGTGGGCTCCAAAGCCCGGGCTGAGTGAGTGGCACAACCTCCCCGCCCTGGGGCACTGAGCCAGATCGATCGAAAAAGGAGGAGGAAGGCAAAAGCATTCATGCACCGGGGGCCTACCAGACCTGGGTTGTCCATTGGAGGAGCTCCGAGTCGGGATGCCTTCTCCTGGGCTTATACCCCCATGGGAGCTACAGATGAAGCCAGGAGCATCAGCCAAGCTGCAGACCTCAGACTGAACTGGGGCTCTGAGCCACAATTTGCACCCGACTCAAAGGACCTGTCATTCAGCCTCATGTTTGGGGTCTCGAGAGGTGACCCTCTCTCATGGATCAAAAACATGCTGTGGCAATTGGCATTGCCGGGTAGTGTTACACTGGTCGGCTTAGCCTGGGTTGAGGCTGAGAAGTACCCAAGCTCCTGGAACTGCTGGGCAGACACTGGGGCTGAATTCGTCTTCATTCCGGTTCTCTTGAATCTTTCACCTCAGTGGCAGCATATTGTGGACGTTTTTCAGTACTACAACTGGTAGTCGGCCAATTCTCATGGTGCTGGAGGGCGGATCCATTTTCTGAGAGGTCCCCCAGAGAGCTCCAGAAGCCTTATCAGGACTGAGAGAAAATGAATCCAATGCTCTGGAACTGTTTTCGGCCATGGACTTTTCCTCTCTCAACATGGAAGTCTGACTTTTTCAGAAATTTTTACAATTCCCAAGGACTCTTCAGCAAAATTCTCTGGAACTGTTTTTGGGCACAAAATCTGGATTTTTTTCCCTCAAATTTATGGAAGATGGAAAATGTTCAGAAAATGCACCAAGTCCCAAGGACCTTCTACCGTGATCACCTGGAGCTGTTTTTGGGAACAAAAACTGGATTTTCCCCTCAAAATCATGGAAGATGGAAAATGTTCGGCACATTTCTATGGAGCTATTTTTGGGTACAGGGTAGTTTTGAGTTCCCCTTCTTTGGTCATAGGTATTAAGCCCCCACTGACCTCTGCCACAGGGCAGACTATCAAGCCTCTGCCCGGACCTTCCCCAGCAGGCTGTCATCCTCTACCAGGCAGGTATTAAGCCCCACTAACCTCTGCCTCAGGGCAAACAATCAAGCCTCTGCCCAGACCTTCCCTGGTAGGCTGTTGTCCTCTACCAGGTGGGTATTACGCCCTACTGACCTCTGCTTCAGGGGAGATGATCAAGCCTCTGGCCAGACCTTCCTCAGTAGGCTGTTGTCCTCTACTGGGTGGGTATTAAGCCCCACTGACCTCTGCGCCAGGGCAGACCATTAAGCCCCCCTCTGATTTAGCCTCCCAGGGGCTGGGTGCACCAGCCCACAATCAAAGTGTGCTGTATGGGTCACACCTGTCATTGCTGAAAGGAATGCTTATTTATTATTTACCATCAATCTTCAGTGCAGAGGGATACACAAACACTCCAGACATATGGACACTCACATAGAGACTTTTTCCCACTACTGTCCTTGGTCAGATTTGAACCCAGGGTCTCATGGTTCCAAGCCTGCTGCACTAACCATTATGCCAGTGTGCTTGCTTTGGAGCTATGATCGGCTTTGGAGCTGTTATCGGTCATGGGCAAGATGCCTTTTCCCCCTTCCAGAGCGGCAGATGGACAAATGGAATTTTCAATCAGGGAGAAATATATATATATAGGTGCATACCCCTTAAGAATAATTAATCCCATAAATGGACAGTATGTATATATATTTTTTATTTATATAATGGTTAATACTACTTTTAGCATTGTTGGATGCGACTACATTACTCTATTTACTGTATTGATAGTGTTCACACACTGTATTATACTGTATACATTTCCTAAAATTCTGTAATATAATTGATAGATTTTGCACAGAACATTTCATCTATCCTATAATCAGTCTGCTATATTATTACAAGGAGGATTGTCAAAGGTGGCAGTGGCATCATATTGCAGATTTTCACAGCTCAGCTTGATAGCTGATTGAAATACTGTATAAATCATCTTGGAGATGCTGGTTTGAAAGAAAAAATACTTTCCAATTTTGTCTTCAAACTACATTTCTGCTATTTAACACCATCATATAATGGGAACAAGAGATTACTGCCTTAAAATGGTAACTGCATGGATTAAGTTCTTGAAGGGAATCCTGTTTCGATAAAGAATTAATTCACGTAATGCCCTTGTGTATTCTTGTTATAATCTTCATTACAAGAATGAGGCGGAAGTGAAGTCTATTATTTCTCTCTCTACTCATTATTATTTTGTGTTAAAAAGTATAATGCATAATTCAACAAGGAAAAAGATCTATTATTGCCAGCAAATAATCTCATCAGGTTTATTAACCAATTAACCAATCATAATGCTCAAATGCTGCCCTTATGCCTGTAATGAATGTAATTTACGTTCAATAGCATGGCTGTCATAGACATTGCAAAGGATTGATTGTTTTAACAAAAATAAAAAGCAAAATAGTAACTAACTTAAATTATTATGGGAAATTGACTTCTTAGGAAATGTATGCCATATTCAAGAAAGCAGAATCTTTATATATCACCCAATGACTTTATCAAGAAAACTGCAACCAAGCACTACAACAGGCATATACATCATGGGAGATGCTGGGGCATATACATTATAGAAAATTCTGGGATTTATACACTGTATATTCACCATCATCTCCTCAACTGATGGATATACCATGGGTGCAGCTGAATCAGGGCCCAGAAGTAAAGGTGGGCCTTTGCAGGGCAGTTAATAATAAATGCAATCTGACCTGTTGTTTGGAGCCTGTTGCTAAAAGGGCTCATGGCCAGATGCCCTCATCACAAGTGGTGCGCAAGGCAGGGAGTGATCCTGCTACAGAGCCACAGTAATCTGTCCTTGGTAGAATCTATAATAGAATGGCTCATGTGAGGGGGTGATGTCAAAAGGCTTCCACCTTCAGAGCTGATACCAGTGCTCAGTATTATGCTTTGTCTGCTGGAGATGATGAGCCTGTGCAGAAATCAAACTGGGAGGACTTAGGGGCTGCACCATGAAGCAAGCGTCTTTCTACATATGACTAAATGTGAGTGATGTGAGGTGGATTTAGTGTTTTTGCAGTACAGGATAAGTGGATGTTGAAGGGGAAGGTGCTGCATATTGGGGGTATTAAACGTAATTGGGGTGATTTGACCTATTTTTGGATTAATGGGGAAAGTAGCCATCTAGTATATGTAGGACTTCATGCTGGGGGGTTTGTGCAGGAAAGGGGAGTGATGATACTTGTTTGGGGAAGGATTGGGTTATGTTACAGTGATGCAGATGCATGCTGGGGGCTGCCTGTTGGGGGATTGTGTGGGGAAGGGGTGATGTTACTCGCATGGGGCTGCGTTCTGGGGGGCTGTGTGTTTATGTGCATGCTGAGGACTGCATGGGGAAAGGGGGTTATGTTACATTTGTCATGTTGTGAGATGGGGGACTGCATGTGGAAGGCAGTGATGGTATACGCCCTGGACTGCATAGGGAAGGAGGTTATGTTTTACACAGAGGGTTTTATGCTGGAGGAGCTGTATGGGTAAACGTTTGGGCTACTTGCATGGGGATGCATGCTGGGGCATGAGGGATGAGGTGATGTTATGTATGGGGACTGTTATGATAGCATCCTCCCCACCTCATTATGTATTATATGACCCTAACAGCATCCCCTCACCCCAGAATTCATTATATGGCCCTTTTAGAGTCCTTCCCACCATATAGTTTATTATATGGCCTTTATTGCATCCTTCCTAACCCACAACTAACTGATTAAGCCTTAAAGGATTTTATTGCTGTGTGCAACGTAAATACTTAAGTCCCCCAAAAAATTGAGAAAAGTATACAAGGACTGATAGCTTTATTGGCTAACCAAAAAAATTATATTAAGCTTTCAAAGCTTTTGGTTAGCCAGTAGAGGTATCACTCCTTGAATACTTTTCTCAATTTTTTGGGGGGGCTTGAGTATTTACATCAATCTCTCTGGTTAACACGGTACCACAATATTATTTTGTATTGTACTTCAATTGCTGTGTGCAGAATGTCTATGTAAGAAGATAAACATAGTACTCACCTTAATAGACTTCAAAGTAAAAACCTTGAAAGAGACATTGAAAAAGGAAAAACTGAGCAATTTGCTAAACTAAACACTATTACCGCATGGAACAAACAAACAAAAACACAGCAAAAATGCAGCAAAAAAGCACTGTGTGAACATACCCTTAATCTACAATCCACACTAAACTTACGGTACCCCCACATACAGATGCACCTCAATGAATTAGAATTGTATCAAAAACTTATTTTTTTTTATAATTCAGTACATAAAGTGAAGCACATATATTATATAGAATCATTACAAACAGAGTGATCAATTTCAAGTGTTTATTTCTGTAATGTTGATGATTATGGATTGCAGCCAATGAAAGCCCATAAGTCATTATCTAAGAAAATTAAAGTAGGGAGGATGAAGGATTAAACACCAAGCTGTCGTATTCCATAAGTCATCCAAGGGTGAGTATAATATTGATTTATTAGTAATCGCGTTTCAGGAGTCGCTGAAACGTGGTCGATGGCATTATGATATTGATTTGTCCTGAGAAAGGGAACCCTGAAATATTTATTGACTAAAAAATCAATATTCTGTTTAATATTAAAGTCACCCATTGATGTCTCCTGGAATACGGCAGCACATTTTTAACCCTTCACCCTCCCTACTCTATATGCAGCACACTGGTGACTGCAGCAGCCATGATATGCTTTTATAGTGGTTATGATTCTCACAACCACACAAGGTGAGCCTCTGATATCTATTTAGGTAATATTTTATCTATTAGAGCCTTCATCCTCCCTACTTTAATTTTAATTCAACAATAGCAATAGTTTACTCTGAAGTGACAATACATTGTTGTTATCACTATATTTAAATATGAAGGTACAGGGCTTTTGAACAAACACATGGCTCAGTGAGAACCATGATTAGAAAAAAATGCTCTGAAAACAGCAAATGGGGGTTGATGATTATGCAAGATTTATAACAGCAACTGGTCAAGATGTAAGAGTGAGATGGAAGGAAGTTAATGGGTTGGAGAGAATTGGCTTGTATGTTAGGAGTTAAGGCCCTGTTACACCAAGCGACATTCCAGTGATCCCGACAACGATACGACCTAGCAGGGATCACTGAAATGTCGCTAAGTGGTCACTGGTGAGATGACACACAGGCAGATCTACTCACTGATGCGGCAACCCCCGACGGTCACTGGGATCTGTCACTGTCACGGGCGTAGCATGGAGATCGTTGGTCGTTTTCCCTGTCACACACACCGGTGCAGCATGCCCAGCGGGAAACCGATGATGAAAAAATGGTCCAGGCCATTCTGTAACGATCAGCGATCTCACAGCGGGGGGCCGCTCGCTACTACGTGTCACACAGAGCGATATCGCTGGCGAGGTAGCCGCAACGTTACAAAACCTGTCATTAGTGATATCGCTACATGTAACGGGGCCTTTAAACCTTCTATTAGCATGTAATTACTGCATTCTTTCAGCCAGGATTTGGACAGGCTTTAGCGGCCAAGCGCTATGGAAACCAGCTGTACAGTATTAAAGATGAATGCTCGTATAGCAGGAGAATGAAAATAGATAGAAAAGGCAAGTCAAATGCAAACTGGTAATATTTTTTCATGATGTCTAAATAACTAACCAATCTAATAATGTAGGAATACTCATTTAATATCACTCCATATGTTTCTGAATAACATTATCCTTAAAGGTATTGGATATGTATTATTTTGATTTTTTAAATTAGCAAGATTTATCAATTTTCTCTCGAAAGTTTTTATGTAAGATTTTTTAATCCTAAATATTTCTTTACCATCCAGTAGAGGGCAATAAGAAATAAGCCATAGAGATGCCGGTAGGGGACCTCTTGTAACCAATATCTCAAACACATAAATTAAACATTCTTTCAACATTTTCTGAGATGCATTGTGATCTTAAAATAATCTAAAATTTGATATTGTTCACAAAATATTAATGTTATGGGTAATACGGTAGATTTGTAGTTTCAGCAAAGGTTCCTCTTACACAACAGTAAAATAATGCTACAACTCTATCATTGTTAAAATATATTGGAAGTAAACTATAAAATTGATAGGATATTACCTAGTAAAAGAGTTGCACAGAATCTACAGCATAAGCTACATTAAGTGGTATTTAATTAGTTTTATAGCATTACTGAAAAAAAAAATCTGTTCAGGGACGTGGGAGCTAATAATCAGCACTAGTAATCTGCTGTGGTTGATATCTGTATATCATCTTGAAATTAATACCTTCAACCATTTCAAGTAACTCTTATGCTTTGTGCTTAGCACTGAGCACTGGGGACTGCAGCAATTTATTATGCTGCGAGTCTAGCAAAGCGTAATATAATGGCCAGGTTGTTAAGTAGCTCAAATTAAAAATTTTATTAATGATAGTCGACCCTATTCATCATAAGTAAAGTAAAACATTCCTCTGTTCTGCTTCCTGTGAAGCTTAGCGCCTCTTGTTTGAGGTCATAGCCTTTTACCAAACCACTGAACATTCTTCTGGACTCTATTTACCTTGAAGTTCATTGCATTTTATGAGGCTATAGCCTTCCCTCTTGACTTTTCTCTTAGATATGCAGACCTAGACAATTAATGATGTTTTTCTTATAGACACATTTGGCAGGTTCAATGATTATTTTAGGAGTTGGCGTGGTAACTGACAATGCTAGAAGAGAATTTTGACAATAGTGAGTCACAGCTTTTGGATAAGATGTCGCCAAGAGGGATCAAAGAAAGGTGGAGATAGAAGTAAAACAAGAGGTGAGTAGCAGCGTAGAGCAGGTATTCAAAGCATCACATTTACTATAGCCTCCAAAATTCAGTTATGCAAAAAACTTTAGTTTTTAAAAAAGCTTTTTTAGTGTGATAGTAGCCAATCCTAAAAAAAAAACTATATAAATGTGGTATCACTGTAATCCTACTGCTCTAATGAATAAAGTCACCTTATCACTTATGCCGCAAGATGAAAGGGCGTAAAAATTGCAATAAACCTAATTCTCCAACTACTGTTTGTTTATTCTGCTTTCCAAAGATTGCATTCAGACTTGGCTCACATTTATCTTGCACTTTATGTTGGGCATTACATTAGAGGTTAGGTGTAAATCTCTAAAATCGGTGAATCAGACAAAATTCCCAATTGAAAATGTACTGTATTAATGCAAATGGAGTCACTTTGAACACCAGTCTAACCTGTGTCTATTTTATTAAACATCTTTTTAGATATGCCACTGAATAGAGGTCAAACAAAGGGGGCGTGGCCTGCTGCTCGATATGGTAAGATGCAGGTGAGAGGAGCTCCTGACTCAACAGCCTAAAAGCTACGGAGCATTGGACCTTATTCAGCCCAATTCTCCAAAAAAAAGCATTTCGATTGTCCCTGGATCCCCTTAGGACCCTTGGATTGCTATAATCTTTTCCTGCACCTTGGATTGGAAGTTTTATGTATAGCTCCCAGCCAGGAGTCTGAACAGCAGGCTTTTCATTGACTCAGATGAGTCATTCTGCTACTGGAGAGATCTAGAGGTTGGAGCTAAAATACTGTTTATTGGAACCTCTACTCTTTTTTTAATCCTTTGGAGAGGACTCTAGAGTTATTGTGGACTTTATTGAGACCTTTACTAAACATACATTAACTGGTGAGTACTTAGGAACCTTTTGTGCTCCTGCATCAGCCCTGCTTTGTCACCAACTAATATTTTAACATCCGTCTCATAAAGCTTCTCCCTAGGCTGAGAGATAGCTTATTTCCTGGACACTAAATGGGACATTGGGAATCATGGGGATAGCTTATACTATGATCTGGCTGTCACCTGCAGTATTCCCCAAGATTTGACTTCTTGGAGCTAATTCATCATTTAATTTATTGTCTATACTGTGCTATCTGGAGGTTTATTTATTGGACATCTGCTGCACTTTCGTTTTTCTACCTGATCACATTGAGACAATCTCTGGGTTTATTTAACCCTTGATGCAGCTCTGTACTGCCTGGGGCTCAAAGAACTAATCTTTATAACAACAGCTTCCCCACTACTTCAGCACTGCTAATATAAACATCACTACTGGGACAAGTCACTAACATCCCTTTTCACCATCTCCATGGAGTGCTGCATGGACTTGCAGCAAATCTAATCTCCCTCCAAACTGGAGCTGGGAGCCCACTGTGGACACTGGACCTTCAAGCAGCTAGACTGCTGGATCCGCACCGCCCGTTGTTCTCCAGAATACCTGGCTTGCAGCACTGCTGATTAGTTCGTGAGGAGGTCTGGTAGTTTTTCCGACGTGGTTCCCCTTGATATCACTGGGGACTGAGACCCTCCTCAGCCCACGGTAGGTGAGTAACTGCAGAGGAGCCACCTTCACCTTACTGACAGGAGACATGGGGTGCAGGAGAGTAGATCCTGCGCACTAGAGCTGTGTCACAATAATAGAATTACCACTTATTGTAGAACTTGCTAATGTTCTAAAGTTATAACTCATTGCTATTGCTTAAGGATATAACTATTTAGACTGGGTATTGCAATAGATTTGACTAGATAAACCATCACTTAGCAGTCTGTTTAAGGGTGTATAAACACTTATCTATCTCTTTCCCTTGAGCTTCCTCTTATATAAGCCTAGTGGTTTTAAACTTGTCGCTCTCATCTCACCATACCGTATAAAACTAAATTATACCTATCTCTGTCCACTACATGTTTAAAACCTGTAAGACCCCTTTGTAACACCAATGAATCCATGAAAGATCCATAGTAGGAATAATGACAAACGGTACACCTTATCTCCCTGATATCACTTAAAATCCTAGGGATCACCTTAACATTCTTTTTTTCCTACTCATTTTTCTTCATTGTTTGGAAACTTATTAGAAAGACTATACTCTGGGTTTTACTTGTAGTGTTGGAACAGGAGGCTACCTAACCAGGACACAAATAGCCTTTGTACTCTTTATAGACTATTAATAATCTTAGCATTTCTCTTTTCCCCTGCTGTTTAATCTAAGCAAAGACAACCTCTTTGAACTTTGTTGCGTCACTCTTGGCGGGTTTATAGGATAATACAATCACCGTATAGATTCTCCCCCATACTTTTGAAAGCTTAATCCCGATTTAAAGGTGGCTTCCAGAAATCCCAGCTCCTCTAAAGATACTAAGAAACAAAACAACCCCACCCAACCTGACCCTAAACCAGCCCGAATTAAACAGAGGGACTGTTCTAGATCACCTTGTGGGACATGCGGGGAGGACCTACGATCCCAGGATTGGAAACTTTCAGTGGACGATTTTGTTCTCTTCGACCCCCCCTCCCAGCAACAAGACAGAAGAGAAAGGAATTGGCCACACGAAAAAAACCCTCAGGAAAAACATTTTAGCTCAGATGAATACCAAGAAGGAGACAGTGACTCCTCTCCTAACCCTAGCCCGATGCATCAACATGCTAGGCAAGAGCTAGAGGAAGATTTAACCAAACCAGATGCACTTTTAAGCTTCAACCTTAACCCAAATCAACCTATTGATCAAACTTTTCTATATAACTTGTTCTCGGCCTTTAAGGACTCACTAAAATTCCATATCAACAAACAATTCGAAGACCATAAATCTTCAATGGAGTCCTTGGTTGTGAGAACAGACCGTAATGAGGCGCAAGTGTCTGAGCTCTCCAAAACCAGCCAAAATATTGTTACGGAACAAACATCCATGAAGATAGCGCTAGGGTGCCTCAGATCCAAAGTTGCAGACCTCGAGGATCACAACAGGAGAAATAATCTGAAGTTTAGAGGTATCTCAGAGACAGTTAAAAATGACCAACTTCAAGGATATCTCAAAGATCTTTTGAAAAGGACGATCCCTTCCCTCGCAGCTCTTGACCTCACAATTGATAGGGCCCACAGGCTCCCAAAGCCCAATTCCCTACACGATGATATCCCTAGGGATGTAATAGCGAGGATTCACTTCCCTAATACTAAAGATCAGTGGCGTAGCTAGCCTGCTCTGGGCCAGGGTGCAAGATCTGCACCCAGGCCCCTCATGTGAGGATCGGGGAAGTTTAGTGCTAGCAGAGTTTTCTCATGCCACCCCATCCTCTGAGGACCGGGGGGGGTGCTTGCAGAGAATTCTAATGCCACCCCATCATCTAAGGACCAGGGGGGGGCGGTTGCACACTCAACATGGCTGCCGTGCGTCTGTAGTAAGGAGGAGGAGAGGAGGGACGGGCAGAGCTGCAGGACAGGAAGTCCCGTCCTCCCTCCTCTCCGGCCGGTGCGGTGGCCGGCTGCCAGTACGGGGCCTCCCAGGGGGTGCGGGGGCCCCCCCATGGGGCGGGCAATGGGCCCCTCATGCCGGGGGGCCCGGGGCACTCGTCCCCCCAGCCCCCCGCTAACTACGCTACAGCTAAAGATCTCTTAACATCCTAAAAAACAAAAACAAAAATCTCCCCAAACCTTTTGATAAAATAAAGGTATTCGCAGATCTCTCTAGGGAGACATTAATCCAGTGAAAGACGTTAAGAAAAATAACAGATCTCCTTCGCCAAAAAGTAATGCTTTTTAGATGGGGCTTTTCTCCAATAAGGGTCTTATTTAACCACCAGGGAAAGACTATTTCTATTATAAACGTAGAAAATGGTCTTAAAACACTCAGAGAACAGAACATTATTATTTCTTGACTTTAATTGAATTGAAACTTCTTGTTTCTATTTAAAAATGACATTCCTTTTGTAATTGTAATACATAGGCTGTTAGTCAGATAGGCCATAACTTTAGCCCCAGTAGGAGGCAGTTGATTTTTCGCTTTAGTAGTTCCTCCTTAAAGGAGCAATTATTTGACATTAGTTGAATTTAGTAACTAGTTCATACTAGGTCTAGGTAGGTTTTTTTTTTTTTTGATAGTTGAACTTAGGAGTCTTTTCAGCCGAGAACAACTAGATAGTTTTAGCTAGCACTTAGTAGTGCTTTGGTTACACTAGTTAACTCTAACTATTCTTTTTTAGTTAAACGTATTAGGCTCTTAGATAGTTAGGACTTAGGCTTTTTTAACCAGTTTTACCCAGCATTTCCATGCCACTTTTATCCACCCAGAACCCCCTTATCAGAAAAACCCAAACCACGACTTAAGTTTATCTCAAAACCTTTATGTCCCTTAAATTCCTTTCTATGAATGTTAATGGCCTCAATTCCCCTCAAAGAAGGTTCTTCGCCTGGAAGCAAATCAATAGCGCTAAGGCTGACATTGTGGACCTTCAGGAGACAAAATTTTCTTGCATTAATCCCCCCCAAATTCGACCAAAAAACTTTTCTAATGTCTATTATTCCTCCACTCATAAAAATAAATGAGGAGTCGCCATTTTAATTAAGAACACACTTTTGAAGAAATTTATAAATCCTGTGATAATGAAGGTAGATACCTCATCCTTTTTTGTATAATTAACAACAATTTAACCACCCTAGTAAATATCAATGCACCTAATAAAGGTCTAATAACCTTCTTAAATAAAGTCATCAATGTGACCAATCTCCATAAAAAAGGTGACTTGATCATATTTGGCGATTTCAATATGGTCCCAAATGGCAACCTTGACTCCTCCACGAAATCCAGAGCCTTTTTACAAAACCTAGACCATTGGTTGGCCAAGGAAGAACTCTACGACACATTTAGGTGTCTGGACTCATCATCTATTGAATACTCCCATTTCTCAAGTACACACAACTCATTCACCAGAATTGACCTGGTCCAGACTATTATTTACTCCCTTCCTAGGTTCAAATCCGTTAGTATAGAACCGAGAGTTTGGTTCGACCACTCTCCAATTCTCTTTGAAGTCAGGATTGGTTCCTCAGTTGTATCAGAAAAAATCTGCATAAACATTGGTTACCTTTATAACCACCCCCTTTACAAAAAAGAGATTGAGACCACAATATCCAATTACTTTAAGGAAACAGAAGAAGTCTCACTGTTCACCCTCTGGTCAGCCTTCAAAGCGGTTCTGAGAGGCTGCCTTATTCAGCTGAATTCTCACTTAAAAAGGACAAATGGAGAAAAAATTGAAAATATTGTTAAAAAGATTCAACACCTGGAATCAAAGCAATTAAATAACCACTTATTAAACCTCCAGAGTGATGTCTTGAAGCTAAGACTGGAATTGAAATCTTATTTGTCCCAAGAGTTTGATAAGGTGATCCAGAGGGTTAAATCAAACTTTTATCATTCTATTGACAAGGCTTCGAAATTATTTGCTGCAAGGCTAAAACACCAAAGAGCAAGAACATCATCTAATCATCCAAATTAAAGATTGCCAGGGCCAATCTCAAACATCTCCAAAAGATTACCAATGACTTTGCACTTTTCTTAAATAACCTTTATAACCTTAAGGATGATCCCCAGACATCTAGTCCCACAGATTAAGCAATAAATACCTTTTTAAATACCCTCCAGCTACCTGCCTTACCTCAAGGAGACTTAGATCAAATTGACCGGCCATTTACAGAGGTAACTAAGTTCATTTATTCCCTTAAAAATCGTAAATCCTCTGGCTTAAACGGTCTTCAAAATGAACTTTATAAAAATTTCTCCCCCCTTTTAGCCCCATATTTAACAATATTAGCGAATCAGTTAGCGTCTGATAGTTGCCTTCCCCAAGAGATGCTAGAGGCAATCATCATATTTATACCCAAGGGTAAAGGAGACCCTGAAGAGATGAAAAATGATAGGCCTATATCTCTTCTTAATGCGGATATTAAGATTATCTCTAAATTATTCGTAAATAGACTTCAACCCTTTATGGCTACACTAATAACGACCAGGTGGGCTTTATTCAGAATAGAAGCACGGCCGATGCCACCAGGAGAATAATTAATATCATAGCCCATGTAGAAAATAAGAAACTACCAACTGCTGTCCTTGCATTCGACACTTTCGATCGGGTCCATTGGGGATACCTTTTCAAAATTTGGGATTTGTGGCCAAATAAGGAACTTCATCTTTGCCCTCTACTCCAGACATTCGGCAAAAGTCTATGCCAATGAGTTCTTTTCTAGCAAATTTTACTTAACAAATGGGACCAGACAAGGATGTCCTTTCTCCCCATCACTATTTGCATTATTCATAGAGCCCCTGGCAGAACATATTGGGCTAAATGACGAAATTAGGGGAATACCTATAAACTCTAGTCAGCATGAGATTTCATTATGCGTTGATGACGTTCGGGTCTTGGTCTCTGATCTTATTATTTCGATCAGTCATCTTATTAAAACTTTAAACCATTTTTCTAGGGTTTCCTTATACAAAATTAATCATTCAAAATATCAAATTCTGGATTTTAATTTAGATGAACGATCTACACCTGTTTTGAAAAGCAAGTTGTAATTTTCCTGGTCAAGCAACCAAATCTTATACTTAAGTATTATCCTAACTTATCCACTTAAATGCTTTATTCAGAAGAATCTGACTTCTTTATACTAAAAACTCCAAGTTGACTTATCAAATATGGCTAAAACCGAGCTCTCGTGGTTAAGGAGAACTATCTAATATATAAAGGTGAATGTGTGTATGTGTGTATCTATGTATGTATGTATGTGTGTATGTATGTATATCCGGGATTGGCATCTACACCGTCGCAACTACAGCCACAAAATTTTGCACAGTCACACATCTGGACCCCGAGAGCGTCATAGGCTATGTTGTGAGGCGAAATTGTAACCCTGCGCGTTCCAGTTCACCGAACAATTTTGGCCCTATCTACATAATGGGGAAAAAGGAAAAGGAAAAGGGTGGGAGGAAAATCAACAGCTGCCAGCTAGAGCCACAAAATTTTGCACAGTCACACATCTGGACCCCGAGAGCATCATAGGCTATGTTGTGAGGCGAAATTTTAACCCTGCGCGTTCCAATTCACCAAACAATTTTGGCCCTATCTACATAATGGAGAGAAGCAGTTACCAGTTGACAGTTGTGAATGAGAGGGGCTTAATGACAGCACCAATGACTAACAGCATATACCAGCATATAGTCACTAAGGTGGGGCCCTGACATGGAATATTCACAACGCACAGGGACATGTATACACACCACATGCACACAAAGAGTAACAGCTAAGGTGGAGGCCCAACATTGGATACTCACCACGTACCCGAACACAAACACACACACCACAAAGAGACACACACAACACTGAGACACACACCATACAGACATCCCCCCACAGGGACACACACACATACACACCCTATAGGGATGTGGAGCCCACTGGGACGGGATACTTGGTGCCGGACCGGGCTGATGCTGGGGGATGTCACGGCAGTCCTGGTCCGGACCATATCCCGGGCACGCACAATAAAATGGGGGTTATTTACAGGGGATTTGTCAGTCGTGACCCCACCCACTATATGCGGCCAGTGATGGGGCCGCCCCTGCTGCAGAACCTCCGGGGATGTTGGGATAGCTGCTTGGATGGAATAGTTCTAGTGGGTAGAACTGGGTTCAAAGGGGCAGTGGTGATAATAGTTAAAGTCAGTGATGGTGGTTATTGATGCTGCAGGAGAGTAGGGGTAGCAGTAGAGATGATGAGAGTAGAGGCAATGGCAGTTTATGAGGGCAGGTGGGGCTTCAGCTTAAGGATCACACACACTCACGGTTTCTGTTGTTTTCCAAGTCTTTACTTGCAGATGGTATAACACAGTATTGTTCACGGAGTCTGTACTGGGTTGCTCCCACCCTAACCGGGTCTTTGGCTTCCTACTTATGGGCTGTGTGTGGCCCTGCTGCTTGTAGCTGATCTGCTGGCCCTGTCTCTTCCCACGGGTACCAATCTGCTGGTCAACTTGAGTCCTCTGTGTCACTGACCCCTCCGTGTTGCTTTGCTATGGTACAGTGAAGATGGTGGACCTTCACTATTCCGGTATTTATTGTCCTGTCTGTCTCAGGCACAGCCTCGGATCCGGTATCCGTCTTAAGCGCCTCTCCGGGGTTAAGTTTGGGGTAACTCCTTATCCCGGGGATGTTCCTCTGTTTCTCTGTCTCCTTTCCTTAGACCTCTCTTAGACCTCTCAGGACCTCCTCTTCTACTTGACTCTGCTCCTGCTCCAGACTCCCACTAAACTGAACTAATTGTCACTCCTGCTCT
Source organism: Allobates femoralis (assembly GCA_033576535.1). Classification (NCBI taxonomy): domain Eukaryota; kingdom Metazoa; phylum Chordata; class Amphibia; order Anura; family Aromobatidae; genus Allobates; species Allobates femoralis. The sequence goes on from JARQOC010000006.1 coordinate 172,124,834, forward strand.
GTGGTAAACAACTTTAGCTCCTCCCACTAGTGCAGGTGCCACCTAAGCTCCTCCCACTTTCTAGTGTAGTGTTGTGTGGGGATTAAACCTGTGTTGATGTTTCTGTGGCACACTAACCCTTGGGGTGCCACATTCCCCCTTAGTTAAAGACAGTACTCCGGGACTGTGGAACAATAAAGAAACAAACAATTAATATTTACAAAGACTTAAAAGTAAAAATTACAAAAATCACTAAAGTTCAAAAACAGTCCAAAAATTCAAAAAGCAGTCCTTCCGGAGGTTTAGTCTTTTGCCTCCGGGCTGATGAATATATACAAGAAAGTTTATATCACAACCAGTCCGTGGTAGTATGGTCCATAAAAATAAAATAAAAGAAAAAAGTTTGAAGAATATGCAAAGAGTTCATACAGAATAGTCTCTGTAGGTACTGGGCTTTTTAATGTTGCATTAACTATGTACATTTGTCCACGGGCGTATCTGCTTAGGAGGCCTGGATTCTCTACACCACCCCCAGGCACTTTCTTTCCCTAACTTAATGTACATGGGAGTTAATCCAGTTCCTCCACCCTTTTGGACACTATCTACCAAATTTAATTTATATTAACACAAACATATTTACATTTTACAGTTAATTTGACCTTTTAATCCCTGTATCTAGCTGGTAACCGCCCTCTGGTACTACGCTCTGATCTGCGTAAAACGGGTATACTACTTGCATGTAGCCTATTGGTGCTGATGGGCATGTACCTACTTGTAGTGTTTGGTACTATAGAAGATGAAGATCTGACTGTAGGACTGGCAAGCTCACTGGGACCAGGAATTGGTTCTTCCTCTACGGGTTCTACTTCCAGTTCTTCAAGTCTTGGGACTTCTTCTGGTAACACGGGTTCTGGTGTTGGTTCCACCATTGGAGGGAAAACAATCATTGGGACTACAACAGCTCCGTGATAATTTGGCCATGTTTTGGGGAAATCTCCTAGCACCGTATGAAATACTTCATCTTCTTTCTCTTTGACAGGGTGGACCTGTACGGGCACTGTTACTTCTGGTGTCTTCAGGGTTTCAGGACACGGTTTGAGATGGTCTCTGGACACAAGTATCGAAGTTCTTCCTTCATCTTTGCTTATTAGACACATTTTAGCATTGTCTAGATTGGATGGTAAGACTGTGTATGGGATGGTTTCCCACTGATTATCCATTTTTTAGTGCGTCTCTTTCTTCTGAGCACTTGCTCACCGGGTTGTAATGGAGTTGCTTGAGCACTTTGGTTATAGGTTCTCTCTTGTCTTGCTCTAGCTTGCTGAAGATTTTTCTCTACGCACTCTTGTACTAGGCGATACTGTTTCTGACATAGGGTATCCCAATTGGATTCTTCAACTTCCGTGTCTGGTTTCACGATTCCCATATCTAAGTCAATTGGTAGCTTACCGGGTCTTGCACGCATAAGATAAGCTGGGGTGCAGTTTGTAGAACTCACTGGAACATGGTTGTATAAATCTACCAAATCAGGTAATTTATCTGGCCATTGATTTCTCTCAGATTCTGGTAACGTTTTCAATAGGTCTATTACAATATGGTTCATCTTCTCGCATAAGCCATTTGTTTGGGGATGGTACACTGTCGTACGGATCTTCTTACAGCCATACATATTGCAGAATTCTTGGAAAATCTCTGATTCAAAGGCTGGACCTTGATCTGCTAAGACTTGTTCCGGGTAACCATGCGGTCTACAGAAATGGGTCTGAAATGCTCTTGCTGCCGTCTTCGCTGTCAGGTCCCTGATGGGTACCACCACTAAGAAGCGTGAGTAATGGTCCACGATGGTTAAGGCATAGACATAGCCTGTCTGGCTTGGTGACAACTTGACGTGGTCTATTGCAACTAACTCTAGTGGTTGCTTGGTTACTATGGACTGGAGTGGGGCTCTCTGCAGATCTTTTCTTCTGAGGTTGCATGGACCACATTTTCTACACCAATCTTCAATTGATTTTCTCATGCCAACCCAATAGAATCTCTCTCTTAGGAGCACTTCCAACTTCTTCCATCCAAAATGACCTGCACTGTCGTGGTAGGCTTCTAAGACCATTTTGACATCTCGCTTAGGTACGATTATCTGCCAGACCAATTCATGTGTTTTGGGATTGGTATGCCTTCTGCAGATCTTCCCTTGATACAGGAACAACTTGCCTCTCTCTTTCCAGAGTTGTTGGGTCTCTGCCGGGGTGTTCTGGTTAGGGTACACACCTTGTTGTGTAAGCAGTTCTTTCACTAGCTTCACAGCCGGGTCACTATCTTGGGTATCAGCCCATCCATGATGTGCTAACGGGTTAAGATTTACTTTCTGCTCTCTTTGGTAGATGCCGGGTTGGTACTTTTCTTCCTTTGAACGATGAAAGGCCGGTAGTTCAATTTCTTCCAACTCTTCCGGTTCCTCTTCCACGTCTTTCAGGTGTGGCATCCGGGATAAGACATCTGCGTTCCCGTTCTTGCGGCCTGCTCTATATCTGATGACAAAATTGTAGTTAGATAGCCGGGCTATCCATCGCTGCTCCAATGCACCTAATTTTGCTGTGTCCAGGTGAGTCAATGGGTTGTTATCCGTGTAGATGGTAAATTCTGCAGCTGCCAGATAGTGCTTGAAACGTTCAGTTACATCCCAAACTACAGCCAGTAGTTCTAACTTGAAGGAGCTGTAGTTCTCGGGATTTCTTTCTGTAGGCCGGAGCTTTCTGCTTGCAAGGGCAATAACTCTCCCTTTGCCTCCTTGCTTCTGCGACAACACTGCTCCCAGTCCCACGTTGCTGGCATCCGTGTATAGAATGAATGGTTGATGGTAATCAGGGTATGCCAGAATCTCTTCTCCCGTCAGTGCAAATTTTAGCTTATTGAAGGAATCTTCCTTCTCTTCACTCCACTGGAAAGGAGGGTTACGGGTTGAAGACTTTCTTGATTGTCCTACCAGGATGTCTTGTAGAGGAGCTGCTAGCTTTGTGAATCCACTGATAAATCTTCTATAATAGCCTACCAGGCCCAGGAATTGCCTCATTTCTTTCATGTTAGCAGGTCTTGGCCAATCCCTTATCACTGTGACTTTATCAGGATCCGGTGCTACTCCCTCTGAACTCACGACATGTCCCAGGTACTGTACTTTTGGTTTGAGAAGGTGACATTTAGATGGCTTGATTTTCATGCCATATTTAGATAAGGCTTCAAACACTTCTGCCAGATCTTGTAGATGTTGCTCATACGTCTTGCAGTAGACTATGACGTCATCTAGGTACAGGAGGACAGTTTCAAAGTTCTTGTGTCCTAGGCAGCTCTCCATGAGGCTTTGGAAGGTCCCGGGTGCGTTGCAGAGTCCGAACGGCATACAATTGAACTCACAGAGGCCCATTGGCGTAGTAAACGCTGTCTTCTCCTTGTCGGCCTCGGCCACAGGAACCTGCCAGTACCCACTAGTCAGATCAAGGGTAGAAAAGTAGTTAGCAGATTTTAATGCAGCTAATGACTCCTCAATCCTAGGTAATGGGTATGCGTCCTTATGTGTGATGCGGTTAATCTGCCGGTAATCTACGCACATTCTCATGGTCTCATCCTTCTTTTTAACTAACACTAGAGGTGCAGCCCAGGGGCTACAACTGTCTCTTATTACCCCTGCAGATTTCATTTCTCTGAGCATGTCTTTGGTGGTTTGGTAGTGAGCGGGTGGTAATGGTCTATACCTCTCTTTTATAGGCTGATGGTAACCTGTGGATATAATGTGCTCTACCCCTTTGATTTGCCCAAAATCTAACGGGTGTTTGCTAAATATCTGCTCATATTCTTTCACTAGCCGGTATACTCCATGCTTTTGATAGGAAGGTGTAGAACTGGTACCTACATGTAGCTTTTGGCACCAATCCTCCAGCTTCTCTCCTGAGCCATTGTCATCCGCCTGACTTGACGGGTTCAAGGGCTCGACGGCTGTGATGTTGTTATTATCAACCGTGTATAACTTGCCATGGTAGCATACTTTGGTAATGTGATCTCATCATCTCCACAGTTTAATAGGCATAATGGCACTCTTCCTTGGTGTACCTCAACCACTCCTCTAGCTGTGAATATTGTAGGTCTACTGTCTGAGTACATGGGTTCTACCAGGGCTTGATTGTCTTGCCCTTTGATGCCTATTGCGGCTCTACACCAGACCAACATTTCAGTTTTGGGAGGTATTACAATGGGTATTGGATCACTTACTCGTACACTGCCGATTTCACCTCTGGATATTTCTACCTGTTCCTTTAACATCAGAGCTTTTATTTCTTTGTGCAAAAGCCTCTGCTGTCGGGTTCCGGCAGTCTCGGCTATCTGCTGCAAAACAGTAATTATCTTGGAAAAACACTTTTCAATTACATTCATTCCTAGTAACATTACTGGTTCTCGATCTCGCCGGTCAACATCTATAATTATTATACCCTGGTTCTGCAATTCTACCTTTCTAATCTGAATGGTCATTTCTCTGAACCCAACCTGTGGTATTAATTGTCCATTACTAGCCCATACTTCCATGTGAAAGTCTGATGGACCACTATCAATGTCTGAATCAGCGCAGTACCTTTTATATAGAACATGTGGGATTGATGTTATCTGGGATCCGGTATCCAGCAAGGCATTAAAGGGAATGATATTCAACATGATAGGGATCACCGGCTGTCCTCCCACGAACCAGTCAAACCAGGCTGAAGGACCTATAGAGGTCATACCTGAGGAGCGGTCCGCCTGCCCAGGGAATCTCCGTTTAAAGCACACTCTCGGGCAAAGTGACCTGGTTTCTGGCAACGGCGGCAAATGGGCTGTCCATCCGGCTGATAGCGATCGTTGGGTCGTCCTCTTGCTGCTTGATATCTCCTGGGCCTCATCCACGGGTCATCCTCTCTGCTGGTCCCCGACTTGATCTTGGGTGCAGGCTTTGAATCTCGCAGCTCCTTGATGACCTTGGCCATGGGGATTACGGTGTCTGTCAGGGCATCTAGCGTTTGGTTGAGGGCCTCATTAGAGATAGGATCTCTGTGTTCAGCAGCAGTCGTTGACATGGCAGATGTCGCTGATGCTATCGGTTGCTGAGGTGCTGCTGCAGGGCCCTGTATAGATTGCAGATTCCGGGGCTCTTCTACCTGCTGCAGACAAATAGCTCTGTTTTTTAACTCAGCAAATGTCATTTTAGGATTCTGGATGAGCATCATACTCAGCTTTCCTCTGTGGGACGGGGATAAGAGACCCTCTATGAACTGGTCAATTAACATTTTGTCAGATCCCGGGGCTAAGGCAGATTCTTCTAGCTTAAAGGGAACCAACCACCCCAAATGACCCCCCCCTTGCCTGTTAATATGTGTCCCTACACCCAGCACACACATTTGGGGCAATCGTTTTTGCTAAAAAAACTGTTTAGTAGAAGCTAAGATATAGCTTTATGAAGTTTAATAAATTGAGACGGATGGGTGTTACCTAGCTTTGTCCACGTGCAGTGTTCGTGCCTGTGAGCCTTCTCTCCCACCTCCCCTCTCACTTCCTAAGAGCCTGGCCGCGTCATGAAAGGGGTGGGGCTCGTCACGATTTAGTCCCGCCCCTAGTTCGTGACACTAGGTTGTGGAGCCCACTAGGACGGGGTACTCGGTGCTGGACCGGGCTGCTGCTTGGGGAAGTCACGGCGGTCCTGGTCCGGACCGTATCCCAGGCCCACACAATAAAATGGGGGTTATTTTCATGTGATTTGTCAGCCGTGACGCCACCCACTATATGCGGCCAGTGATGGGGCTGCCGCTGCTGCAGAACCTCCGGGGATGATGGGATAGCTGCCTGGATGGAATAGTTCCAGTGGGTAGAACTGGGTTCCCCGGGGCAGTGGTGATAATAGTTAAAGTCAGTGATGGTGGTTATTGATGCTGCAGGAGAGTAGGGGTAGCAGTAGAGATGATGAGAGTAGAGTCAATGGCAGTTTATGAGGGCAGGTGGGGCTTCAGCATATGGATCACACACACTTATGGTTTCTGTTGTTTTCCAAGTCTTTACTTGCAGATGGTATAACACAGTATTGTCCACGGAGTCTGTACCGGGTTGCTCCCACCCTGACCGGGTCTTTGGCTTCCTACTTATGCGCTTTGTGTGGCCCTGCTGCCGCTTGTAGCTGATCTGCTGGCCCTGTCTCTTCCCACGGGTACCAATCTGCTGGGCAACTTGAGTCCTCTGTGTCACTGACCCCTCCGTGTTGCTTTGCTATGGTACAGTGAAGATGGTGGACCTTCACTATTCCAGTATTTACTGTCCTGTCTGTCTCAGGCACAGCCTCGGATCCGGTATCCGTCTTAAGCGCCTCTCCGGGGTTAAGTTTGGGGTAACTCCTTATCCCGGGGATGTTCCTCTGTTACTCTGTCTCCTTTCCTTAGACCTCTCAGGACCTCCTCTTCTACTTGACTCTGCTCCTGCTCCAGACTCCCACTAAACTGAACTAATTGTCACTCCTGCTCTGTGGTAAACAACTTTAGCTCCTCCCACTAGTGCAGGTCCCACCTAAGCTCCTCCCACTTTCTAGTGTAGTGTTGTGTGGGGATTAAACCTGTGTTGATGTTTCTGTGGCACATTAACCCTTGGGGTGCCACAGGGACACATGCACTCACCCCACAGGGACACACACACCACAGGGACATACACACATACACACCCCACAGGGACACAGAGACACACACACACACACCGCACACGAACACACAGACCCTATAGGGATGGACACACACCACAGAGACTCCCCCCCCAAGGACACACACCCCAGGGACCCCCCCACAGAGACACACACGCACCACTGGGACATACACACACCCCAGGGACACATACACCCAGGGACACACACACCACACAGACAGACACAGATGTGCACAAATCGCCTCACACAACTCGCCTCATACGTCTGGTATGTTTAATTTCCAAAAATAAACATCTGATTGAAAACAGCCAATGTGCAACACATGTGCCATATAGGGAATTAATGCAGATGTCAGTCACATGAGCTGTCTATTATGTGTATGTGTGAGGTAACATATACTGCCCGGCCGGGGGGAGGGTTTACTATTGGCTGGAGATTTATCAGGCTGCCTATAGCAACCAATCACAGCTCAGTTTCTATTTTCCTACAGGTCATTAGTATGACATATTCAAATTCTATTTTGTTATAGCTAACAACAGTAATTTATTAACCCGGGCGTAGCCGGTTACTACAGCTAGTAGCTTATAAAATGTGTATCCTCCCTAAGATTTTGTACTTAGTTCGAACAATTCCTCTAAACTTCCCCAAAAGTTGGTTGCAGAAACTCCAGGGCCAACTCAATAGGTTCACCTGAAACCAAAAGAAACCAAGAATATCTTCTAAAATCTTGATGAAGCACAAAAGGAAGGGAGGCCTAGGAGTTGCCAATCTACTTGGATACCATCTTCCTCTACTAATTAAGTCAAGTCAAAAATTGTTAAATGATTTAGATTCTTCCTCCTGGATTTCACTTGAAAAAGCATATAAAAAGAACAAACAATTAAATCTCCTGATTCTGGCCTACTTGTTAGATAGGTTAAAACCCTTACCGAATCATCTAACTTTTAAATCTACAATTATGGCCTGGAGACAATTATTTACCAAATCCCAGAAATTGTATCCCCCAATGAGAATGCCCACCATCCCTTAAAAGGTACTTGACTTCCATATCCCTACATTTTATATATCCTCAAGGTTGGATAAGGGAATTAAGGATTTGCTAGATATCCTGGAGGAAAACTATCTTCTCCCTTTTAGCATCCTTAAAACTAAATTAAGCTTCACCAACAAAGAAAGAGATAGCTGGTTCTTGATTGATAAGTACATAAAAGACAAGAACATTTCTTTTCAGATTCCCCAAAACATAGTAAATCTTTTATCTACTCCATTAAACCCAACAATCTGGAAGTCTAGCTGTTTCTATCAGATTTTTAATGATGATATTGAATTTCGGAAGGAGAACAACATTAGTTCCTGGGGCAGGGGCGTAACTAGAACTGGCAGGGCCCCATAGCAAACTTTTGAGCGGGGCCCCCTCCAAGACACGCCTCCCCGGTGACACGCCCCCTTCAAGACACACCCCCTTACCGAAAATGCATACAGGAGTCAAATTAAGTGCCAAAATTAGAAATAATGTAACAAAATTGTTCCTAATCCTGAATCTCAGTCAAGACAATCACATCAGTTAAGCACTAATAATTGTAGATTTTATGTTGCTTACTTATGGAAATACAAAGACATAATAGATCATTAAACACTTACCAGAAACTTGAAGTACTACCAAGCATAAGCTTCTAAACTTTCGTGCTTGATTACATGTTCTCACTTTTCAAATGTATAAATTCAACCTAAAACCAAAAAGAGTCAATTATTAAACCATCATAAAGTACCTCAAAGTAAACTAAAATAGCAGGATAGCATTCAGTTAAAATGTACTACTTATTTTTAAGCTTAAATGCGAGCCAACAAAACTCACTTGAAACTGTAGCAGAAACAATTTGTTTTCATCTCTTGAAAAGACATGCCACTTTAAAACATATTCAAACTTAGAAATGTTATTATTGCCAAAACGAGGGAACCTAAAGGCCAAACAAAGAAGTTTAAAGTAATCTATATGTACCGTTTACTTTTATACATATATAGAGCTAGCAATTTCGGTTACAATTCTACTTTTAAAACTTAAATTCCTTACTTACATAAGCAAAACTTGAACTCCAACTGATTTATAAAATGTTGAATCAACCTAAAAGAATAGTAACAATAACACAATATTAATGCTTTAAGACACTGTAAAGACCACTAAATGGTCAATAATTTAGGCACCCAATAGTCAGAACAGAGACCAAACTAAGGGGAAAAACCTTCTTTGCTTTACCTAGTAGCGACATTGGCAGATGAGCTTGCCTACTCCAACAATACCGCTATGCTAGATATCAGCAAAGTGTTGGTTTACTGATGATTTCAGCTTCCCCTATATTGCCATATGTGAAAGCAACAGGCTTTCACAATGGCTACTGTCACCTTTTAACAATGTTAAGAGTTACATATACAGTGAAAACTCTCCAGATCATCAGTTTGAAAAAAATACCTCTTGCACAGACCAGATTTCTTGTGACAGACTGCAAATTCCATAACCTATCATGCATGCCAGCCAATTTCTTAAAATTAATACTTTTTAATACAATTTTGCGATGGCTATCGATCTCATAGTAGTTTCACTGTATCTTGTCAACCCGTGACATTGTACAAAGTGCCATTCCCTTCAGGAGTGTAACTTTACACCAAACATGCAATAGAACTTTAACTTGAAACTTTGGTAGTAAAACTTTGTTAGTTCAACAAAAAACTGAAACTGTTCAGCTGTTAGTAGTCAAAAACCTTCCCAACTCCCAAAGAACTTTACACTTACCCACACCATTGTTTATTACAGCACACGCCTGCGTGCCTTGACTTCTGCAAAAGTGTCCACAATGCTGTCTACATCTAGTTTCCTAGCCCTCTCATTTTCTATGCTTAGAATCGCAAGGCCAGAAAGTCTTTGCTCCGACATGGTACTCCGCAAGTAGTTTTTTATTAATTTTAGTTTAGAAAAAGATCTTTCAGCACTGGCTACTGTAACAGGTAGTGTTAAGAATAGCAGAAAGGCTACACACACATCTGGCAGTGTGGATGAAAGGGCATTGTTGTCTACCAAAAGAAGGTGGGCAAGGTCACTAACAGAGGAGGACGTTTGGATCTCTTCCCTTAATGCAGAGCGAAAACTAAGCAGTTGACTAGGGAAATCAAACGCTAAATCTTGATTGTAAATTTCCTGCAAATTTGCTGCAGCTTTGAAAAGATCATCATCAGATGCAGACAAAAGCATTTCAGGCTGAATTATGCCAAATCGATTGAGAATCTGATCAAGTCCCCGAAATCTGTTTTGAAGCTGAGATGTAATAATGTCTAAACATGGATAAAAAACTGTAACTTTAAAATGTTTTTCGGCATCACTTAACCTCTCATCAACAGCCAACTCATCAAAATGACGTTTGATTTTTGGGATTCGTTTGTTTCCAAATTGTGCTGCTACGCCCCACTGCTGGGCGAGTATTCCTGCAGTCTGTTTTGCTTCCTCAAACTGATTTCTGTATCCAGTTAAATTGCCTGTAACATTTTTAATTAATTTGGATGCCTTTGATAAATCAATGTTTTTCGTTTGCAAAACTTTCGAAACAGCATCAATACTCTCCAAAATCTTTGTTTGAACAACAACTAAAAATATGAACTCAAATGATTCTATTTTTTTTTTTAACGACAATGCCTCTTCTCTTTCTTTTGTTTTCGTAGAGGTTAGCATGATCTTTGACAGTGCTTGCAATACATCCATAAATCGGAAACGTAAAGCTAGGAGGGAGTCATGGCGTGACGACCAACGAGTGGGGCACAACTTCTTTAATGTCAAGCTCGATTTAGTTGAAAAAGAGGAAAGAATTTCCCACCGCCTTATACTGTCACCAAAAAATGTGTACAAATTCTGTACAATGTCAAAAAAATGTCCTATCTCTTTAATATTAGCCATTGAATCTTGCAGTACCAGATTAAGATTATGTGCTGCACAGTGCACATAAAGAGCATTCTGCTCTTTTTCTGAAATTCTGGCCTGCACTCCCGAGTATATGCCACTCATTGTGGCAGCTCCATCATATCCCTGGCCACGACACTTTTTTAAAGATAGGCCTTTGCTCTCTATACAGCCAATGATGTCATTTTCTATGCCCGCAGCACTCTGATCTTTTACAGCATGAAAACCCAGAAACACTTCATTAATTTTCACATTGGTTGCTCTTCTGTTCTCATCTCTGGCTACAGAAACATAGCGGAAAACCTGGCTTAGCTGATCAACTTTAGAAATGTCCTGGGTAGTATCCATGATGACAGAGTAAAATTGTGCCTGTTTAATATCGGAGACTATTTCCTTCTGTACTTGCTGGGAAAGGATTTGAATGATCTCATTTTGGATTTTTGGGCTCAGATATTTTATTGATCTCTGGGGCATTTGAACAAGTTCTTTTAGAACCGGATCATACTCTGCAAGAAGCTGAATTATGGAGAGAAAATTCCCATTATTAATTTCACCTAAATGCTCTCGATGGCCACGAAATGGTAAATTGGCCATTGCCATAGTGAATGTCACATTTATAATTCTGTGGAGAACTTGCCTCCAAAAATTCTTTTCTCGCCTGATTAGCTTCTCATTTTCCTCATCTATAGTGCCCTGTTTCCTCCACTGGTCATACACCATACATGCTTTAATGTGGGCATTTGAGCTCTCATGGGTCTGAATTTTTTATGTTAAATTCTTCCATTTATTAATTCCTTTGCCCAGGCTGGTTCGAAACCTTGCTTTTTTCCGATCCCCAAACAACCAGCATGGTTCACAATACACAGCATTGAGTTTGGGGGAATAACACAGCCACATGACAGGAATTTTAAGTCCTGTTTGTGTGATTCTTTCATAATATTTTTCAGAAAAACATCTTTTGTCTGTATCATCATCTCTGGGAAAAGGACCAGAAGGCCGACATGGACCCTGGGAGATGATGAATCTTTTTATAGTGGGATCCAAAATGGTAACAGGCTAATTAGCCCGATCAGTTACATACTTCTCAGTAACAGCAGCATCTAAAATGTTGCAGGTAGAGGTGCTTGCAGTGTCTCTGCTATGCATTGGCTCCTCTGAGGTGGGGTTGATGGCTTGTAATAGGCTCACATCACTCTTGCATACAGTAGTACTAACTTCATCTACTAAGTTAGGATCATCGAAAGCAGATTGGCTAGTGCCGGCAAACTCCTCCACCTCGGTTTCCACATGCACAATAGGATCACAACTTTCTAAACTTGCATCTTCCACAACAGATGCCATAGGGGTATTAGAGCTTTCCCCCACAGCTTTAGGGGCTGAAAAGAAACTACTAATTTTAATCATTTTTTGACCTTTCAGATCCTCTTCCCTCTTCTTTTTACGCTTCTGAGCGCCACTCTGATGGTGATATGTTGACATACTCAGTAATCGTGTGCGACCTTTGCACTTTCTCTGCAAGAATAAAGCACCGCATATAAACTACAGATCCATAATATGACTAGGTGTTAACAGTCTTACGCCACCGAGTTTATATAAAACTACTAAAAACAGATATTTCGGCGAAATAACAGCTACACAAACCCTTACTTACCTTTGTAATAAACACTGAAAGGGTATTCCTATCTCAGCGCTCCAGGGGTGGGGCCGCCTTGGACAAGAGGCGGAGCCAGGCCACTATGCTGTGATACAACCCCATTAACCATCAGCAAACTTAGAACTAATGAAATGCAAGGTGAGGGCCGACATTGCATGGAAATTCGGGGCTGCAGCCTGAAGCATATTTACACCTAGTCACACTGCATAATTTAGAATGGAGGAGGCAGATGCAGGAGTACACCAACGATGCTTCTTGAATCTTCTTATCCACTCCAACGCGCTGCGCTGTGCTGTGGCTGTGGGGCAGGCGCAGCCAAGCTGATGATGAGCCCCTGAACCGTGAACCACTTCAGTGACTTCACTTGTCTTCTCTCTCTTCTCTTCTCTCTCCCTCTCTCTTTGTTCTTCTCTTCTCCTCTCTCCTCTACTCTCCTTCCTCGTGACTGTCGGCCTCCAGGAAGTAACTACACTTCCAGAGGTCAGTGGGGGACAGAGGCAGGCTGCAGAACATTCCCTAAGGAGCAGAGGCGTAGGTAGGGGTTCAATACATGAGGGGCGAAACATCATGAGTGGGCCCCCAGCCCAGGTGACCAGCAATAATCACACGTACAACCTAAAGCATGAACAGTCCGTGTGACCTGCGGTCATGCCGGGGTCGATGCGCTCCGGAGCTCAGGTGAGCTCCAAAGTTCAGCCCGTCATAGCAGGTACGGGATGGCCATCCAGTCCACGTGCAGATCCGCATGCAGATCCACCACATGTGTGCGCTCTATTAACCCCTTCACCCCCGGGCCTATTTTGACCCTAATGCCCAGGCCATTTTTGTCAATTGTGACCAGTGTCCCTTTCTGAGGTAATATCTCTGGAACGCTTCAACGGATCCTAGCAATTCTGAGACTGTTTTTTCGTGACATATTGGGCTTCATGTTATTCTTAAATTTATGTAGATATTTTTTGCGGTTATATGTAAAAAAATTCATAAATTTGCCAGAGACTTATGTGACACAAAATAGGTAATAAATAACATGTGCCACATGTTACTTTACATCAGCCCAATTTTGGAAAAAAATAAAATGTTTGTTCGTAAGTTATAAGGGTTCAAAGTTCATCACCAATTTTTCATTTTTCCAGCAAAATGTACAAAACCATTTTTTGGGTGCCCACATCACATTTGAAGTCTCTTAGAGGGGTGTATATGACAGAAAACACCTAAAAGTGACATCATTAAAAAAAATGCACCCCTCAAGATACTCAAACCTACATTGAAGAAGATTATTTACACTTTAGGTGCTTCACAGGAACTAAATCAAAGTGGAAGTAAAAAATGGACATTTTAATTTTTCCAACTAAAATGTTCTTATAGCCTCAAATGTTTAATTTTCACATGGGCAACAGGATAAAATGGATCCAAAAAATTGTTGGGCAATTTCTCCTGAGTACATCGGTATCTCATATGTGGTCATAAACCACTGTTTGGGCGCACGGCAGGGCTCAGAAGGGAAGGAGCGACATTTGTCTTTTGCAGCTAAATTTACAATCAAAAAGTCAAATGTCGCTCCTTCCCTTCTGAGCCCTGCCGTCTGCCCAAACAGTGGTTTATGAGCACATATGAGGTATCGGTGTACTCAGGAGAAATTGCCTAACAATTTGTTGGATGCGTTTTATCCTGTTTCCCATGTGAAAATGAAACAATTTTGGCTAAAAGAAAAGTTTTGTTGAACAAAAAAATACTTTTTAATTTTTACCGATGATTTTGTGAAGCACCTGGGGGTTCAAAATGATCACCAACCATCTAGATAAGTTCCCTGGGTGCTCTAGTTTCCAAAATTGGGTAACTGGTGAGGGAGCTCCAATGTTTAGGCACACAGGGGCTCTCCAAATGAGACATGGTGTCCGCTACCAATTTGACTGAAAAATTTGCTCCAAGTGTTAGCGGACACCATGACGCGTTTGGAGAGCCCCTGTGTGCCTACACATTGGAGCTCCCTCACAAGTGACCCCATGTTGGAAACTAGCCCCCCCCCCCCCCAAGGAATGCATCTAGATGCATAGTCAGCACTTTGAACCCCCAGGGGCTTCACAAAATGATACGTAATAAGGAAAAAGACATTTTTTTTTCACACAAATTTTGTTTTTTCAGATCAATTTGTGAAGCACCTGGGGTTCAAAGTGTTCACTATGCATGTAAATACAGCTAAGCACATTATGTTTTTCTATGACTAATTATAGAAAAAAATTGGCGTGGGGCTCCCCCATATTTTGGGTCCAGCCAGGTACAACTTGGCAGCTACGGACTGCCAGCAACCCCCAGCTGTCTTGTTGTACCTGGCTGGCCACCAAAAATACAGCAAAGCCCTTTTTTTATGCTAGAACTAATTCTAGAAAAAAAAAAACCGTGGGGCTCCGCCATATTTTTGGTCCAGCCAGGTACAACTAGGCAGCTGGGGGCTGGAATCCGCAGCATGGAGAGGCCCAAGCATTCTGAGCCCCCCATGCTGTTAATTGCAGCCCGCATCCGCCCCTGAAAATGGCGCATTCATTGAAGCGCCATTTTCTGGCGCTGTACCCAGACTCTTCCAGTTGCCCTGGTGCCAGTGGCAAACTGGGTAATAAAGGGGTTAATGCCAGCTTTGTATTGTCAGCTGGCACTAAACCCGAAATTCATAATATAGGGCCAATGTTAGACCCGCCATTAGGAATCTCTGGTAAATAGTCAGAAAATACACACACAGAAAAATCTTTTTATTTGAAAAAAATAAGACAAACAAAATTCGGACTCCATCTTTATTAAAGATCCGACGTAGTCCACTACGAAGGTCCCACGACGCTCGATAGCCTCTGCTCTATACAGAAACTGCAGCAAGGGATCAAGTGTCCTCTGCCTACAGCCTCTGGGGTCAGAGTTATGGTGCACTGTATGACAATGATCTGTCATACAATGCACCATGACTATGATCCCAGAGACTACAACAAGAGGACACTTGATCCCTAGTTGCACCCATCCATCCACCTATGCACCCATCATCCACGCACACACACAACCATGCACGCACATCCACATCCACGCACGCACATCCATCTATGCACACACCCACACACGCAAAAGTCTATGCACACACGTCATTCATTCATTCATTCAGATATAGATACATACATACATACATACATACATAGATACATACTTACCTCCCACTCGATCCAGAGATGAGCAGGACAAGGCTGGGAGAGGAGGCGGGGCCAACGACCGGAGCACAGCAGAGAGAGGAGGCGCAGGGATGGAGGCAGGGCGGCCGCAGCGGCGGGTGCACTGATGTGTGCAGCCCGCCGCAGGAGGTGAGGGGGGGGGCCAGGACACAGGGAGGAGGTGGGGGCTGCCTGGGGGGGACCTGTAGGAGGGGAACAGGCAGTGTTGCCGGCGGGCGCAGCCACGGGTGCAGCCCGCCGGCATCTACATAGTAATAGAGGGGGGCGGGCGGTTGGGGAGGGGCGGTGGGGGGGGCCCCCTGTAAGTTCTGGTGCAGGAGGGGGAGGACACTTGCTGATCCACCCCTCCAGATCTGATTGGAGAGCTTCAATCAGATCTGGAGGGGTGAATCCCTATGATTCCCTCCGATCGTCAGTTTCACTTTTAAACGGCCGATCGGAGGGGTCCTGGGCATGGGGGGGTTAATCCACCCCCTGTGGGGTCATCTACTGGTTCTCACAGAGCAGCAGCATCTGTGACACCTGAGTGACCCCACTCACAGGAGCTGCAGCAGCTCAAATCTGCCAGGATGTTGTAGAACGTCCTGTGTCGGGAACGGGCATAAACACAGGACGTTGTTCAACGTCTTATGTCGTGAAGGGGTTAAAGACATGTAACGCATATACTCGTGTATAAGCCGACCCGTGTATAAGCCGACTCCCCTACTTTTGCCCCCAAAAACTGGGAAAACTTATAGACTCGCGTATAAGCTGAGGGTGTATACAGCACAGTGTATACAGCTCCCAGCACAGGGTATACAGCTCCCAGAGTCACGGCGCGCACACAGGGTATACAGCTCCCAGAGTCACGGCGCGCACACAGGGTATATACAGCTCCCAGAGTCCCGGCGTGCACACAGGGTATACAGCTCCCAGAGTCCCGGCGTGCACACAGGGTATACACAGCTCACAGAGTCCCGGCGTGCACACAGGGTATACACAGCTCCCAGAGTCCCGGCGTGCACACAGGGTATATACAGCTCCCAGAGTCCCGGCGTGCACACAGGGTATACAGCTCCCAGAGTCCCGGCGTGCACACAGGGTATACACAGCTCCCAGAGTCCCGGCGTGCACACAGGGTATACACAGCTCCCAGAGTCCCGGCGTGCACACAGGGTATATACAGCTCACAGAGTCCCGGCGTGCACACAGGGTATATACAGCTCCCAGAGTCCCGGCGTGCACACAGGGTATACAGCTCCCAGAGTCCCGGCGTGCACACAGGGTATATACAGGCCCCCCCCCTCCTCACAGTGTCCCTGGCAGCAGCACACACACAGGGACAGGGTATATACAGGCCCCCCCCTCACAGTGTCCCAGCAAGCAGCACACACAGACACAGGGAGGGTATATACAGGCCCCCCCCCCTCACAGTGTCCCTGGCAGCAGCACACACACAGGGACAGGGTTAGGGTATATACAGGCCCCCCCCCTCACAGTGTCCCTGGCAGCAGCACACACACAGGGACAGGGTTAGGGTATATACAGGCCCCCCCCTCACAGTGTCCCTGCCAGCACACACACAGGGACAGGGTTAGGGTATATACAGGCCCCCCCCCTCACAGTGTCCCTGGCAGCAGCACACACACAGGGACAGGGTTAGGGTATACACAGGCCCCCCCCCTCACAGTGTCCCTGGCAGCACACACACAGGGACAGGGTTAGGGTATATACAGGCCCCCCCCCTCACAGTGTCCCTGGCAGCAGCACACACACAGGGACAGGGTTAGGGTATATACAGGCCCCCCCCCTCACAGTGTCCCTGGCAGCACACACACAGGGACAGGGTTAGGGTATACACAGGCCCCCCCCTCACAGTGTCCCTGGCAGCACACACACAGGGACAGGGTTAGGGTATACACAGGCCCCCCCCTCACAGTGTCCCTGGCAGCACACACACAGGGACAGGGTTAGGGTATACACAGGCCCCCCCCCTCACAGTGTCCTAGCCAGCACCACACACACAGGGACAGGGAGGGTATATACAGGCCCGGGGCCCCCCATGCTGCCGGCTGCTCACTAACACACACACACACTAGTGTGTCATTCAATAAATATTAATAACAATATAGCGGTGCGGTGCCTCTCACCTCTCCGGCCTCAGTAGCTCCGTCCTGCCTCTGTCCTGCTGCTCCTTCCCTGCTCGTTCTCTGGCTGCTCTCAGTGCTCTGTGTGCTCTGTGCTGAGTGACCGAGGAGTCGGACAAGCGAGGTCACAGGGCGGCCAGGGGGCGGGGATCTACAGAACAAACACACACGGCGCGTCAGGCAGGAGGCAGCAGCAGGCTACAGCGGCGGCAGCCCTTTCATCTCTCTGTGCGGCGCCTGCGGCCGCTTTGAATAGGCATCCCCCGGCCGGGCCCCCACCCCCACCTGACGGCCAGCCGCCACACAATGATCAGACCAGACAGAGCACAGAGGTATATCGGCGTATCGCAGCCAGGCGCAGCTACCGGCATAGCAGCGGCTGCGCGCTGGGTCCGGGCCCCCCACAAGCGCCGGGCGGCCCGGGCCCCAAAGCGACTGCTACGGCTGCTATGCCGGTAGTTACGCCAGTGTCCTGGGGAAAAAGAGCTACATATGGACTTGGATCCTAAGCATCTCTCTGAAGGTACCGTCACACAGGGAGATATAGCTGGCGATGTTGCCGGCAACTGAGGGGCGTGGCCAGGTTGCGGCGACATCGCTGGAGAGTTGCCTCGTGTGACAGGGCGATAATCAGGGGAAAAATCGCCTGAGTCACATTGCCAGGTTTCCCAACAATGTTGGGAAACCTGGCGATGTTGGTCAGGTGATAATGCCTGATCGCCCTGTGTAACGCGGCAACCTGCAATGTTGCGGGCGATTCCGCCTATCTACAACATTGCGAGTTATCGCTCGCTGGGTTGCTGGGCAACCCAGCGAGCGATAGCCGCTGCAACTAGCCGGCGACATCGCTGGTAAGTTGCTCAGTCTGACATCTCGCCGGCGATGTTGTCAGGGATGCGCGCTCCCGCGATCGCCGGCAACATCGCCGGCGATATCTCCCTGTGTGACGGTACCTTGAGGCTTTGGAGATTACTTATTTCAATACACATTGCACAACCTTTCAAGAGTCCTTCTTTAAAATCCTATCTAGGTGATATTTGACTCCTTATAAGCTTAATGTAATTAACGCCTCCCACTCCCCCTTGTGTTGGAGGAATTGTGGAGGGGTGGGCAACTTGTTGCATATCTTTTGGAATTGTCCAGCATTGAAATACCTCTGGCTAGGAATTAAGAAGCTTATTTCTGAACTCACAGACCTCCAAAATAAATTGACTCCCCAACTAGTCCTTATCTCAGTTGCCATTGAGGACATTTCCCCTGAATATAGACATATTATATGTCAAATCCTAGCATCAACAAGTATTCTAATTGCTTCAAGATGGAAACAGCCAGCCCCACCATCTCTGTCAGATATCATAGATAGAGTCAGCTTGCAGAACACATACGAATTTAACTTTGCTCTTAGAAACAGTACTTATATTCAGTACAATGCAAGATGGGATCCCTGGACTAGGATTTATACACCTAACCTACATATTTTGGAGCCTATATAACGTTCTTTGTTGTATCTTGTTCATTTTTTGGACTAATAAACTTACTATTATTCTGTTCTTAGGTTAAAATCCCATAAAATTAAACAATGTTTTTATTATACCTTAAGTGTCATGCTGTGAAACTTACTTATTTGTTGATCACCTTGCTTCTCTTTGTAACTATTTATTTTTCTCCTCCCCCTTGTCCCTCTCCTTTAATTTACAAAATTACTTAATAAAAATATTTTGAGAACAGAGGTCAAACAAAGTCCATAGTAGCTCTGTTGATTCATTATAGTGAATGGCTCCAGCAATATTACATATTTTGGAAATGTAGTTGGAAACCCTAATGTAAGTGCACTGCATAAAACACAGGATAAATGTGAACAGATCCAAAATATTCTATATCACAAATTCCACCAATAACATGCAATTCAGCTCACTCAGGTTCATCATCTGATAATGGAAATAGAGGGGACCTCCACGTAACTGGTAGCAGAAAGGTTCTGGAAAAACATTATGGCTTTCCCCAAAATGGAAAACTAGAAAAACCTGTGCTTCCAAATCAAAATGCCCACCACCATTATAAGCGCCACAATAGGTCTAAACCACAGTTAATGTCCACATGTTTGACATTGTTGTAGTTCAAAAGCCTGCTTAATTTACGGGGTGTGTGTCTTCAGAAGCACAAGCTCGGTACAATGTATGGGCCTTACAAAGTATTGAGCACTGCAAGGGTTTATTTACAATTTATAATTCTGCAACATTCATGCATTTGTCTCCAAGGGTGCTTTCTGGAGACAAAATCATCACTATTAACATAGATGAATTTCCAGAGGGGTGTAATTTTGAAATAGTTGTCATTTAACAAGTTTCTACTGTTCTGTCAGTTAGGAGCTCTTGCAAAGTAGTCTGATCTCCTTGCACAGCTGCTATTGATAGTCCATCCTCCTTTCTACTTAGTGATCCGCTCCACTGCCGTGGGGTACCCGGTCCCGGGCATTGTACTGCACAGGGGATGTCACGGGCGACCTGTGCCCGGGCACGTGGCCCTGGTGGTCGCTGAAGAAGGGGAAAAATAATAAAAAGTAAAATGTTTCATGACACCACCTATGGTTCCCGGTAATAATACCGGCGCTATGGGTTAGTCCTCCTGGGTGATAATGGAGCTAGATGGTTACGCTCCCCATAGGTGGAGCAGGATCCCCGGGGCAGTTGTGGTGAACAGGGATTTACACAGGAAGCAGATCAGTCAGCGGCCCTGTCACAGTCTCAACACTGGAACAAGTTTATGACTCCTCAGGCATAGGTAAATAAAGTACGTCACACAGTCTTTAGCTCTGAACAGGTTTTACTGGTAACACTTCAGGCAGGATAACAGATGTTACAGTTCTCATGGGTTCTGCTGGCCTGGTTAGTCACCAGGATGTCCTATTTGGGATCCTCGGTGGTGTGCCTGCCATTTTCTTTCTCTTGTCCCTCACCACGCTCTCTCTCTTGCTTCCCAGTAGTGTTCTCTCGCCCAGAGCCCTCAGCCAGCTCCTACGGATCCTCTCTGTAGGGTTCCTCTCCCAGTCCTCGGAACCTATACGGGCCTTTTGGGCCACGACTTCATAGAGAAGCTTGTACCTCCAGTTTGGCGGCTCGGGGAAGAACACCCGCACCATTATTGGAATCAGTCCTCCATTCCTGGATTGAACCCCAGCAGCCGGTAGTCATACCGGGCCTGGATTCGGGTGCACTGCAACACCTTGTGCCCCTAGGGTTCCCTACTGCCAGGAGGATCTCTCCTGAGATGTCCGCACTCCTCACTTCCCACAGGAGCTCACCTCAGCTCCTTTCCTGATCAACTTTCTTCCTGCTCTTCCAATAACCCACCTAGCTACTCCCACCGGGACTTGGTCTCCCTGGCAACGGGTCCACCCACGTCCAATCTGCACTAAGGTGTGTGGATGGGTAAATTGAGAGTCTCTTATGTGAAATCCCAATCCCCTTGTCACAGGAGTACCACACATTCATTTATTGGTGCAGTACCCCTACATGGTGTCCCGAGCAGTGGGATGCCACATTAGCATCACACTTCCAAATTTACGAGTCATTTTAGTCCCCTTTTGTCCTAGGGTCACATATCACCCACAAAGACCCATTGACACAATGGTTACTGCTGTTGACAGGTCTCTCCTCTTGTAGCGTTTGTTACTGCATTGACCTGATCCCTCAAGTCTATGCCAAGCTTCCTCCCAAGGACACATACCACTGGAGACAAAACACTGACAGGGTAACCTATTTTAAATCTGGGCCTAGAGCTTGTAACAGAAAGACAGAGCTAGTTCTTTAAAAGTTAAACTTCTTGAGTCCTTCCTGGGAGCTGTTCCCTTTGTACCATTGTAAGGGTGACAGTTGCCATAAATATCTGCTAGCTGCGACCTAAGGTATCTACACGATTTGCACATGCGTTTTTACTACTTACACACTACACTAACTACTACTACTGCTACTGAAATAAGATGGAGTCTCCCCTATGACCCTAGAGGCTGGCTCCACGCCCAGTGGGCTAGTCCCAAAATTTACCTTTGGTATTGCTTGCCCTATATTCAGTAGTTAAACAATCTAATTTAGTCAATTTACTATACCTATTCTATACATTACTATGTTAAGTTTTACATTACACATTACCTTATACTTTATGCATAAACATATTTTGTACATAGCTACATCACATAACACATACCGTTAGACGCATTACACAGTTCACACATTATAATACACACATCATAATACAACAAAATTGGTGTCTTCAGCGGCAGGAGCAAAGGGACATAGACCACCCCCTTAGACATGTCAGGTCAATTATTTTTATTTTACAATAAAGCACACCAGATTGTAAGCATGAATAACCTAATATTTATCAAAAGGAATTCGGCATGGATTAGTGCTGAAATTCATGCACTCTTGAATAAGACCAATAATTAAATCTGCTGTACCATTTGCCTGTTTTCTTGTCTGCTTTCTGTCCTGTACACAGTTCTAGTGTCCCACAGGCCAAACTCTGGTACAGATTCCTCCCTGTCCATCAAGTCATTGACATGCCACTCCAAGGCCTTAGGATACTCAGAACTGGGCTTTCTTGAGGCTTCATCACTGGGATCACAGGGACCGAGACCCGACTCCGTGACCCTGGCGGTGTCAATAAAAGTTCAGTGTGTCTGGCTCTCTCTCTTAGAGATAGGGATCTGGTGTGGAGGGTTAATTCTGGAAGGGATAACTTGACCTGGGGATAACTTGTTAATTTATATCTGATGCCACCAGCAGGTTGCAGGTATATCTGGCTGTCGCTGCTCGACAGTCTTCCTAGGGACCGTTGGTTGGGAGGCAGCAAAGTCCTTAAGCCCTATACGGATAGAGGTGACCCCTAGGGTGACCAAAGGTACCTGAGTGAGCTGGTAGTTGTGTTTCTGGTGCTTTAGACACGTTAAGAAAGTTCACAGACACAGTGGGCTGCAGTCTTCAGTTCTTTTACTCACAGTATTTATGTAGCAGCCTGCTGAGCATTCGTTTCTTGAAGGCAGGGATCCAGCTACTCACTGGTAGTAGGATTGTACGTAACCAGCACCCCTTCTCTGTCCTTTCAAGGTCGTCTCACACTGCTCTTGCATCTTCCGTCCTGCCTTGCGCCTCGCCACACACAGCTCTGATCCAGTGACTTTGGGCTTTTCCTAAGGGTTCCCCTGCAGTGTCTCCCCTCAGCCCTATGGTTGCCACCTTTTCAGCAGATGTGTACAGTTGTCGACTGTGTCACCTTGGAAATGCCACAGCCTCCGGGTTGCTAGTTGAGCCTGGTTTTCTCCACTAGTCTTTGGGTTCCCGTTGTCCCTTGTGGCCTAGACCCTCCACTTGCCTGCGCTTGACAGTGGATGCAAGTCCCATGGGTAGATTACTCACTTCTTGTGCCTCTGGGAACCCCTCTTACTTCCTCTTCCTGCTCTAGGGTTCGGCCTTAGGCCGAGCTCCCACTTGCTCCAGTCATCTTGGCACTTCTCAGGTGTGTATTCTCTAGCTGCCTTCTAACTCAACCTTGGTGTTCAATGGCCTCTCCTTAGCTGTTCTACTACCTCTCCTCAGCTGGTTACTCTGTCTTTCTTCTCACTGTCATCTCCTCTGTTCTAGATGTTTCTCCCTCTTTTTAAACCCCTTTGTCACATCTCCTACGTCATCTGTGTGTTCTTTCTGACCTCACTCCTCCCAAAGTGTTCTCTCTACCTTCACCACCCAACCCCACTACAATCATTCCTAGTGTGATCTGGGTGTCCCGTTACCGGTCTGTATCCCTCTTATCAATGAGTGGGATACTACACCCTAACAGGGATGCAGTACCTCTGTGGCAACTGGACCCGCAAGGGTGCCACATCATCTTTACAGTAGTACAGCTTCTGCCAATGCTGTCGTTGCTGGTCCTAAACCTCCAAGCATTTTATTCTCCACCCATTTCATATCTTTACCATGCTGATTCTTTCACAGTCACTGCACAGCCATGCCAGCCACACATCTCTTGTCTGCCCATAATGTTTCAGACTGCTTGACTATAATACTGATGCTGAAAATCGTACTCTCATTTTTTATCTCCTCAAAAAACAGCTGTGAAAATAAGGCTAATTTTTAAGTGACTTTATTAAAATGAGTCAGAACTTCTTTACTTACAAAACAACACTACTGTTTTGTCTCCAGAAATAAACGGATAATTTTTGGATGGCTTATTACAAAACGTTGTAATTGTCCAATGATTTTATTCGCGTTGTGTGAAGACAAAAAAAGGATAATGTTTTTAATTTCTAGTAGGGAGGTTGTCACGCCCTACGGACGGATCTATCGGGGGACCCACTGGACCGCACGTATGCTGCTGATACCAGATAGGGAGAGCCAGACCAGGAAATCAGATTCAAAAAGCTTTATTGCAAGGTACAGATATATATTTGAAAGGCGCCCCAAAGGAAGGCCACGGGACCACAACACCGGGGTACCTCCCAGGAGCCCAAGGATGGATTGACCCCCTAACAGGGATTTCCCCTTGAACAGCTGTGAAGGGGCCGATGAGGCGGACACCTGTGTTGAACCGACCCTAGGGGTACGACAGGGAACAGGCTTAATCGGGGAGAACTCAGCGGGTAGAAGTCGACCGGAGACAGCAGGTAACACCACAGGAGCCAGGGCACGAAGTTCAGAAGAACTGCCAGAGCCGATCCTAGGACAAAAGGAACACACGGTAAATACAAAGAACCAGACTGCAGAGCCCTAACAGAGAGACCTGGAGCTGCAACTTCAGAAAGATAGAAGTTGCCCTGGCAAAGTCCTGGAGTGTCTGAGACCTTTTTATCCCCAAAGCCTGCTGGTGATAGGCCGGGAGGAAGGGGCGGAGTAATGGTGAGCTGTCTCCATAAATGCCTGTAAGCACGCGGGCCCGCCCCCTATGTGTGCCCTAGGAAGGAAGATGGAGGAAGTGCAGCAGGCAGCGTGGACCCGGGCGGCATGTCTGCAGGGATGGGACCTGGACCTCAGGGAGCGACGGTGGATGACCGGGGCACGGGCCCCCTGCCCCTGGACAGAACGTGAGGAGGTAAGGGAGATAAGAGGAAAGGAGGCAGGCTGCAGGGCAAGGTCACCGGGCCGTGAGGTGGTGACAGAGGTCAGTTCTTCACACTCAAAACAGTACAGTGTTTTGTCTTTAAGTCATTTAGATATAAAATAGTTTTAATTTCTGAGCTCAAAACATGTTCTCCAATGGCAACTCACAGTGTTTTACATATATTTTCCAGGCAATTAGAAGCTTTTTAATGATGTCACAAATACAAATTATTGGGGAAATTTAACAAAGTTGGCAAATTCGAATTTTAAAAGATTCGCTCATCTCTACTTTTTCAATCTAGGCCCCCAAAGAATGAAGAAAGACCTTTAGGGAGTATATATTATTTTAATTTTTTAACCCTTAAGGACCAAGCCTCATTTTGCAATTCTGACCAGTGTCACCTTATGAGGTAATAACTCTGGAACGCTTCAACAGATCCCAGTGATTCCAAGAATATTTTTTCATGACATATTGAACTTCATATTAGTGGTAAATTTAGAATGATATTCTTCATTTCTTTGACCAAAGAGAGTGTTTACATGCAGTGACAGTTCAAAGCCAGGTATAGCAGTCATTGGTCATTAAAGGGAACCAACCACCCCCAATGACCCCCCCGGACTATTAATATCAGTCCCTACACACAGCACATACATGTGCTGCAATGATTTTTGCTAAAAAAACTGTTTTTTAAAACTAAAGATAATGATTTTTAAAGTTTAAACCGAATGGACGGATGGGCGGTACTTATCTGTGGCAAAAGCCGAGATCTGATGCCAATCATCCTCCCGTCTCCCCTCGCAGCAGTTATGGACAGCCCTTTGTTCAGCATCACTGCCTGGTGCACGGGCTCGCATGCCCGTGCACACGTCATCATCTACAGCCGGGAAGCGAGCGCGCGCTCTGTCTTCCATAGCCGAGCGCAGGAAGTCAGAGCGCGCGCTCGCTTCCCGGCTGTAGATGATGACGTGTGCACGGGCATGCGAGCCCGTGCACCAGGCAGTGACGCTGAACAAAGGGCTGTCCATAACTGCTGCGAGGGGAGACGGGAGGATGATTGGCATCAGATCTCGGCTTTTGCCACAGATAAGTACCGCCCATCCGTCCATTCGGTTTAAACTTTAAAAATCATTATCTTTAGTTTTAAAAAACAGTTTTTTTAGCAAAAATCATTGCAGCACATGTATGTGCTGTGTGTAGGGACTGATATTAATAGTCCGGGGGGGTCATTGGGGGTGGTTGGTTCCCTTTAAGGTCAATAATACATTTTGTTTTATTGTTGTTTCTTCTGAAACTAGAGAGTCTACTGCAGCAGCTCTTGCTCCCTCTCCACACCCTGTGATTATGTTGTCACTAGGATGATAAGAAAAAAATATTGTTAGTTGTTCCTGAATTGTAGATATAGAACTTGTTTTTCACTGTGCATGCACAAATAACAAAAGGCTGAGATGGTAATAAACCATGTCTACCTTCTCTATGAAGAGCCCATCTGTCCCTTACAACTGCATCTACAAGCAACTGGTGACTCTGCAGGGATGTTTTTAAAGGCAACCTGTCACCTAGTTTAGCTCCCTATCCTACCACTATCTATCCTTGCAGCTTCCTAATACATCAGTAACCATCCCTCTCTGATCTAAATGTGCATTATATAAGTGCAAAAAAGCAATCTATAAACTTACATGTTCCTAGCCAGGTGGGCGTTCCTACATGACTGGCCGTCAAGTGGGCAGTCTTTCCAAATTCACTCTGCCCCCACCTTGCTGCTGCAATCATGCCTCAGTGATCATGATTATTAATTCAGGAGTGCACTCCTGATTTTAATTTCCCACCTCCTTCTTCCGGGTATGACGTGCTGCCAGCCCGGAGAGACTGCCCACCCATCTAAGAACGCCCACACGTCAAGGAATATGTAAGTTTATAAATCGCTTTTTTGCACTTATATAATGCACATTTAAATCAGAGGGATGGTTAGCTATGTATTAGGAAGCTGCAGGGACAGGTAGTAATAGATTAGGGTACATAAATATCCTGACAGATTCCCTTTAAACAACCTCAGTCTTACCTACGGTATGTTTCATTAATGTCTTTAGTTAATGGATTGTCCAAAAGTAGTTAAAACAAAATTTTAGATTTGGATCCTATTATTAATTATTTTTTAAATGCACCAAAATATAAAACATGCATACCGCTTTTATTTTATCATTATAATTTAAAAAAAGCTTAATTTTTGACCATGAAGTCAGCAGTAATTTCAAGAGATTAACTTTCTACCTAACTGAATAGCTAATAGCATCACAGATCTAGCAACACTAATTAGATTGTATGGTCATTAAAACAATCCGCATTTCTATGCAGCAAAGATTCTGAGATCTTTTACACAAGTCTATCAATTTCTTCACTTCTTGTATTATGGTAATGTTGTTCCAACCTCTTCAATGAAATTATTAAATAGTAGTTAGTGTTAATTTATTTGAGTAATTGGAAAATGCAGTCAAGATGTCAAGAAAGCAAACAGACATTTTTTTCCCCTTTTAGTTTATTTAGAGAATATTCCACTGGCATACACATACACATCTCTAAATATACATGCTCCCAGCATATGTTAATTGACATTCTGGTGCATTTGATTATGCAAACCTATTCTGAAAGTCATTTATCACCGCTTTTGAGAAGTCATCTGTTCATGAAACTTTAACAGGAATCATTGGATCATTTGATAGTAGGGAAAACTATAGATTGAATGGCAGGGTCATACCATATGACAACATTGCACTAATCAGATTGATATTGTCATGGACATTAAGGTATTTTTGCATGCTGCAGCACACCTCTAATCAGTTAGCTTAGATGAAAAAAAAGATGGCAGTGTTAGCATATTGTGTTGTGCCTAAAACAGACTGATAATTTAAGAAATATATATATTATGAAGGGTGTTTTTCTCAATAACAACTTTTTTTAGTTTAGACCAAGAGTGTATCTAGGGGGTCTGGCGGGGCATCTGTCCCCAGGCACAGAGGGCAGGAAGGCGCTGTCAGGCCTCCTGCTGCAGCGCCCGAGGTCTGTCCCCGGCACCACCATTTGCCACCCCCCTACAGTGTGGGACGGCTATTTTCTGCTCCCTCTGGGAGCAGAGGATTTGCAGCGTACCGGCTCCTGCCATCAGCTGTACATGCATTTATCCGATGCGTGGTCAATTGAAACTCTGACTCCCGACACCTGATCACACTAATGATGTCACTGGACACTAAAGATAAATTTAATTAGCAAAAGGAGGTGGGAGTGTGTAAGGAGCAAAGAGAGGGGTATAAGGAACAAACTGGGGTTTTAAGGAGCAAATGTTGGTTGAATAAGGAGCAAACAGGGGGATGTAAGAAGCAAATATGGTGGTATAAGGAGCAAATAATGAGGGGAGAGAGGGTGGGGGTGTATGTTGAAACATTATCAAGAGCAAATGGGGGACTTGAGGACACAGAATGCGGAGCAAGGTGGTGATTGTATGGACACAGCATGTGGAGGACAGTATGGGAAGCCAAAAGGTAAATATGAGAATCCAGTATAAATAATGAGAGAAAATGACTGTGGCACAGTATGTGGAGTGAGGGGGAAACAGGTGTGGACATAGTATGAGGAGTGAGGGGGATGGCGGTGGAACAATATGTGGAGTGAGATGGGGGTTTATATGAGTGCGGATACAGGATAAGGACTGAGGGGATATGGCTTTGACAAAGTATGTGGAGTGTGGGGGGGTTAAACAGGTATGGATACTATATAATTGTGAGGGGGGTGGATGCTGCACAGTATGTGGAACGAGAGGGGGATCAGTGTAGACACAGTATGAGGAGTGGGGGGGACGGCTGTGGCACAGTATGGGAGGTGAGAGAGGGATGAGTGTGAACACAGTATGTGGAGTGAGAGGGATGGCTGCCAACATAGTATGTTGAGTGGGGAGGGGGTGCATGAAGACACAGTATGTGGAGTGAGGGGGGTGCAGTACAGTGGGGAAAAAGTATTTAGTCACCCACCAATTGTCACCCACCAATTGTGTAAGTTCTCTGACTTAAAAAGATGAGAGAGGCCTGTAACTGCACTACGGTGAAGAACAAAGAGCTACCGAAGGACACCAGAAACAAAATTGTAGCCCTGCACCAGGCTGGAAAGATTAAATCTGCATTAGGCAAGCAGCTTGGTGTGAAGAAATCAACTGTTGGAGCAATAATTAGAAAATGGAAGACATACAAGACCACTAATAATCTCCCTAGATCTGAGAAAATAAACTCCACTACAGAACCTTGAAATGCTTCCTATGAAGCCACTCCTTCGTTGCCCTGGTGGTGTAAATTGGAACATTGTTATGCTGAAAGATCCAGCCACGTTTCACCTTCAATGCTCTTGCTGATGGAAGATGGTTTGCACTCAAAAACTCACGATACATTGCCCCATGCTTCACAGTAGGTATGGTGGTAGTGATGAGCGAGCATGCTCAGCGGTACTCGGCACTCACCCTAGCATCACAGTACTCGGGATGCTCGGCAAGCACTGAGTACCACCCAGATGCTCGGGCACATGCTTGGGTCCCCCCTCCCTGCATGTGGGCGCTTATTACATGTATGGATTTGCTTCCACACACTGTAACGTCATGGCCATGTTGGTTGTGGCATTAGAGTGATTGGCTGGCCGCACAGCGTCATCACGTCTCTATAAGACCTGACGGCGCTGTGCTCGTCACTCTGCTGCATAGTATCAATGAGTGTAGGGAGAGATGCTGCTGAGTGAGGGACAGATTTTGGGCCTTTTAAGTGGTGTAGGTGCTGGGCTGCAAAATCCATCTAAACAACAGTCCTTTTGAGGACTAATCTACCTGTATACAGTCAGGCAAGGAGGCAGGGTATATAGAAAACCGGTGTACCAGTATACCAGTCAGCAGTGTATCTGTGGCTGATGTACAGGCTTGAAATATCATCTATCCATCCAAAAACAGTAATTCTAAGGTATAATTTAGCTCTCTATATGCAGGAGGGTTATATAGTGCAGTACGGTGTATCAGAAGCTGTATTCCACTCAGCACATCTGGGGCTGGTGTCCAAGCTTGCAATATCATCTCATCTATAATATCCATCTAAAAACAGTCCTTCTAAGGATTAATTTAGCTATCTATAGGCAGGAGGGGTATATAGTGCAGTATGGTGTATCAGAAGCTGTATACCATTCAGCACATCTGGGGCTGGTGTACAAGCTTTTAATATCATCTCATCTATAGTATCCATCCAAAACCATTCACTCTACGGCTTAATTTAGCTCTCTATAGGCAGGAGGGGTATATAGTGCAATATGGTGTATCAGACGCTGTATATTACTCAGCATATCTGGGGCTGGTGTCCAAAATTTTAATATCATCTCATCTATGGTAGCCATCCAAAACCATTCCTTCTACAGCTTAATTTAGCTCTCTATAGGCAGGAGGTGTATATAGCGCAGTACGTTGTATCAGAAGCTGTATACAATCACATCTGAGGCTAGTGTCCAAGCTTTCAATATCATCTCACCTATAGTATCCATCTAAAACCATTCTGTCTACGGCTTAATTTAGCTCTCTATAGGCAGGAGGGGTATATAGTGCAGTACGGTGTATTAGAATCTGTATACCACTCACATCTGGGGCTGGTGTCCAAGCTTTTAATATCATCTTATCTATAGTATCCATCCAAAACAATTCCCTATATGGTTTAATTTAGCTCTCTATAAGCAGGAGAGGTATACAGCGCAGTACGGAGTATCAGAAGCTCTATACAACTCAGCACATCTGGTGCTAGTGTCCAAGCTTTCAATATCATCTTATCTATAGTATCCATCCAAAACCATTCCTTCTATGGCTTAATTTAGCTCTCTATAGGTAGGAGGGGTATATAGTGCAGTACGGTGTATCAGAAGCTGTATACCACTCACCACATCTGGGGCTGGTGTCCAAGCTTTTACTATCATCTCATCTATAGTATCCATCCAAAAACAGTCCTTCTAAGGATTAATTTAGCTATCAATAAGCAGGAGGGGTACATAGTGCAGTACGGGGTATCAGAAGCTGTATACCACTCAGCACATCTGGGGCTGGTGCACAAGCTTTTAATATTGTGGCTCCCCTCTGGCTAGGCGCCACAGGGTAGTATTGCACCTTAATAATAATGTGTTAAACCTGTAAAGTTATCAGTTTAAGGTTCACCTTATAGAGTCTATTTTTACACCCACCTAGGACCACACCACTTAGAATAAAGGGGCCGGTAATTTAGTAGGTCCCAAAAGGGTGGGGGTGGAGCCTAGGATAGAGTAGTGGGAGGGAAAGTTTTTAGTTAGACAGTTAGTGCTGGGAAGTCAGTCAGGAAGGACAGGACTGACAGCACAGCCAACAGGAGGGAGCCCCATCTTCAAATGGGGGCCCAGGACAGCAGGCAACGGTCCAGGACTGGTTGCAGCCAGCTGGTCGTGTTGAGGGAACAATGGCAACGCAGGAAGCCAAGGCAGATAGAAGTTAAGCTCTATCTGCAGACTGACGAGCTGCAGGCCCATAGAAACCGGGTTGCTGACAGAACCACAAGGTACCTCTCCCCTCAGGACCACAAATAGATCCTAGACCACAGGAGTAATGGCCCGAGTACCGGTGGCGGGTGAAGTAACCAGCCCCGTCTGAACCGGTAAAGGAGAACCATGCCCCAGAGTGAGAGATCAGGGGACTGGAGGGGGAGCTCTGCGAGGGTGGTAGAACTAGGAAGAAGGAAGGAGAACCTCAAAGACAAAGAACACAAACATCTATAGACTCCATAGGGGGAAGACCCTGAGCTGGCAACATCCACCCTGTAAACCAAGCTGTGCTGTGTTAAGTTTTACCATCTGCCGGTACCGAGTAAAGTGGAGTTAAACATGAACTGGTTTCCGTTATTCTTCCCGCCGGTGCCCGGAGGGCTCAGTAACATCAGCAGCTCAGCAGAGGGGTAAGAACGCAACACCACCCATCACCACTACTACCCTCCCTCACCATCTTCCTTCACCGCTGAGGTAATAGCGCCACCTGTAGGGAGCTGGACTACTCTCTGCTGCACCCACCATCACCTCAGCGGCCGGCTTGCAGCGCCGGTACCTATATTACCGGGAACTACAGGGGGTGTCACAATCCCCTTTAAACACTCCCTTCTCCCCCACCATCTACTCAAATGATAACCAGGGCACAGAACCGGGTCCCCGTCCACCCGTGACTCCCCATTCAAGTCATCAGCCCCGGTGTCTGAGTACCCCCCTTAGCCCTGGCCACATCAATATAATCTCATCTATAGTATCTATCCAAAACCATTCCATCTACGGCTTCATTTAGCTCACTATAGGCAGGAGGGGTATATAGCGCAGTACGGTGTATCAGAAGCTTTATACCACTCATCACATCTAGGGCTGGTGTCCAAGCATTTAATATCATCTCATCTATAGTATCCATCCAAAACCATTCCCTCTATGGCTTAATTTAGCTCCCTATAGGCTGGAGGGGTATATAGTGCAGTAAGGTGTATTAGAAGCTGTATACCACTCACATCTGTGGCTGGTGTCCAAGCTTTTAATATCATCTTATCTATAGTATCTATCCAAAACCATTCCTTCTATGGCTTAATTTAGCTTTTTATAGGTAGGAGGGGTATGTAGCGCAGTACGGTGTATCAGAAACTGTATATCACTCACCACATCTGGGGCTGGTGTCCAAGCTTTTAATATCATCCCATCTATAGTATCCATCTAAAAAACATTCCTTCTATGGCTTAATTTAGCTGTATACAGGCAGAATCTATAGTGTAACACACTTTTAAAAAGCAAATATCATACTGTTTACAATGCGCAAGGATGGTGGCAAGGGACGAGGGACTGAACATGGTGATGATGCATGCAGAGGCCGAGGCCGTGGGCAAGCTAAAATTGTGCCACAACAAACACCCACATCTTCTCACCCGAACTTCCTGTCCCAATTCCTAGGGGACCGCAACACACCACTCTTAAACCCAGAGCAGTGTGAAAACGTTGTTAGTTGGATAGCGGATAAAGCTTCCAGTCAGTTTGCCACCACCACAAACATCCTATCTTCCACACGGTCAAGTCTCAGTAGCCGTGAGTCTGGACGGCATATTTCTCACCCTGATCCTCCTTCCATCCAACATGCCGAGTGGGATCCCACACTTGGACACTCTGAAGAGCTGTCCAGTTTGCCATTATTAGATTCAAGCCTCTCGTCAGCTCCACTTGAAGTGGGGCATGAGGAGATCGTATGTAGTGATGCCCAAATATTTGAGCAGCCACAGTTGCACGAAAGCGACGGTAGGAAAGTGTCACAAGAGGTGGAAATGATGAGACACAATTGCCAGAAAATCAGGAGGAGGACCAGGGTGCGGATGTGGAAGACGACGTGGTGGATTATGCAGTAACTGACCCAACCTGGCAGGAGGACATGCAGAGCGAGGACAGCTGCGCAAGGAGGGAGGGAAGCGTAGCACCACAATAGTCAGGAAAAAGCAGTGTGGTGGCTGCAGACAGAAGGCGGGCAACCGTTACCCGTAACACCAACATGACGGAAGCTGCCAGTAAACTCTTATGTCTTCCCAAGCCTGGTTGTTTTTTAAGAAGTTTGCTGATAATTCCAAAAAAGCCATTTGCACCACCTGTCATGCCAGCATCAGCAGGCGTAGCAAAACTACCAGCCTGACTACCAGCAGCATGATCAGGCACATGGCAGCAAAGCACCCAACTTTGTGAACCCCAGGGTCCAGGAGCATTAGCTGCAGATGACACCACTGCTTCTTCCACTGTTGTGTGTGCAAGCCAATCCCCTCTCCATAGTGCATGCGAAGATACCTCCTGTCCTGCAACTGTCACTGCACAATTAGACGTATCAACATCAGGAAACACATCCACATCCTTGTCCCAGCGCAGCATTCAGGTATCCATACCTCAGTCCTTGGAAAGCAAGTGCAAATTTGCAGCCAACCACCCACAGGTCACACTACTCAATTTGCACATTTCGCGACTGCTTGTGCTAGAAATGTTGCTTTTTAGGCTAGTGGAGACAGACCACAACCTGATGGTGGCGATCGTTCCTTATTACTAGGTCCCCAGCCGCCACTATTTCTCCTGTTGTGCCGTAACCGCATTACACAAGCACATGTCTCAAAACATTAATCACGCCCTTAACAACGCAGTGTCTGTGAAAGTTCACCTAACCACGGATACGGCAGGGACGATACATCTCGCTGACGGCACACTTGGTTAATATGGAGGAAGCCGGGTCCCAGTCAGACCTTGAGACAAAACATGTTCACCTGACGCCAAGGATTGTGGGCCTTAACTCAGTCAGGGTTGCCCCCACAGTCTACAGCTCCTGCACGTCATTCTCCTCGGCCACCTCCTCCTCTACACCCTCCACAACAGTCACAAGCTGGAAGCACTGCAGCACTGCCTCGGCCAAGTGGCAACAGGCTGTGCTGAAGCTAATATGCGTAGGTGACAAACCTCACAATGCTGAAGAGTTGTGGACAGCTGTGAAAGAGCAGTCAGATCTGTGGCTCACTCCGCTGAACCTACAGCCAGACATGGGTGTTTATGACAATGGCCAGAACCTGGTGGCGGCTCTGAGGCGAGGCGAGCTCATACATGTTCCATGCGTGGCCCATGTGCTCAACCTCTTGGTTCAGCAGTTTCTTAAAACCTACCCGGATCTGTCTGATCTGCTTGTCAAAGTACGCGCCTGTGTGCTCATTTTAGAATGTCACCTACTAATTCGGCCGCCCTTGCAGGGTTTTAGCAGTGTTTTCAGCTTCCGGCCCATAGACTGGTGTGTGATGTCCCCCCGCATTGGAATTCGACACTGCAGATGTTGGTCAGGATTTGTGAGCTGAAGAGGGCAGTTGTAGACTACCAGCATCAACAAGGCTGTCGGTATTAGGTTCACACTCCACATATAAGACCTCAGGAGTGGACATGGATATCCGACATATGTACCATCCTCCAAAACTTTGAGGACTCCACCAAGATGGTGAGTAGCGATGATGCCATCATTAGCATCACCATCCCACTTTTCTGTCTTCTGAAACGCTCTCTGCTCAAAATCAAAGAAAATGCATTGTAGGCGGAGCACGATGAGATGGAGCAAGGTACCATACAGGGTGATTACACACAGCCCAGCCTCATCTCATCGCATCATCGATTTTCGGTGTGGCGCCCTGCCAGTACAGGTAACCACAGACCTACCTAAAACATGGATGGATTTCCACAGTGAGTACTCCAAAAACATACAACACCTTCCACCTCAGACCTGTAGGGGGAGCTCCACTTGCTGCCTTTAAGCAAGATAACCTATAAATACCAGTGCTAGTGTGCAGTCTGTAGGAGAACATTGAAAAAGTCCTGGTGAGTCAGAGCCGTGGTAGGCCCGAGCCAGTTGACAACCTAGCAGTTACTAACCTAGCCAGTGCAGGGACCTAAGAGTGAGGTCGAAGGCAAGGCGAGAGGAACAAAGTGAGAAGCAGACTGGGGCAGAGGAGCTATACCGGTTCACCCCAGAGAGCCACAAGGACTCCGAAGTCCGAGTCTGCAAGAGAGCATCTAGCCCAGCAGAGAAATCGGTTCACTGAGGAGACTCCAGTTTCCCGGGCATCTGTGTAGCAACCAAGAAGGGAGCCAGGCTCCACAGGAGAGAATATAGCGGCAGTCCATACGAAGGTTTCTACAGGTGACAGAAGAGCAGAGGAGGCCAGGCCTAGTTTTACACAGGTCAGGGGCTTCAACAAGGGAAAAGTAACAAGGAGGCCTTAAACTCACTCACCGTGGAGATCCAGAAGTGTTTCCCGACCACCGAAGTCTACTGTGGACATTACCTGCAATTCCACCAGTAAAGATACAGAAACAACTTACGGTGTGTGTCAATTCCTCAGTCCCTATCCCTGTCCAGCACAGAGACAGCCACAGCTTCCCGGAAACACAGCCAACTCCCTGCTGCAATCCCGGTTAAATCACCACAGTCCCGGGGACCTTGCTCCGTCTGTGGGGAGCTATTCCACCCAGCTGCCCGACCATCATCCCCAGAGCCCCACAGCAGTGCTGGTGCATTCACCAGAAACCAGAGGTGGCGTCACGACAAACTTACAAACTTTTATTCCCCTTCAATCATCCTCCAATTTTTAGGCTGTTCACTAGGGCCACGGTTCTGGGCGGGCCACCGGTGACATCCCTGCGGCTCCACACCCAGGTACCGAGTCCCCATAGGCCCTTGGGTGAATCAGGGGACAATGAGCATGAGGAGGAGGAGGAAGAAGAAAAAGAGCTAGTTTCATGCGCTATAGATGGTACTACCTGCACAACTATCAAGAAAGAACATGTGGCACACCTAATGGTGGTGCTCTGAAGTAAAAATGTAATATCAAATAGCAAAACTTCGGCACACACAAACAATGAAGAGAAAATAACGGTCAATGTTGCAGTCAGTGACGTTTTATTTATTTTATCACTCCAAGTGAATCCAAAGCAAAGAGCTTTTGTAAAAAATTAACAAAATCGTAGTTGTTAACGTTTCGGTTCCACTGGAACCTTTATCAATACTTTTCTGTAACAGACAGAAAAAAATGCAGTATCAGGCAAAACATACTAAAGGAGATGACAAAACAAATATTAGTCATACTGATCTGTGTTAAACACATAAGCAGTGAGTGAATAATACTGTCTCACTAAAGGACTTTATACATACAAAATGGAGAATTATAAAGAAATTACCTCTGGTCTGAGTTTTAGCAAGGAACAAAAATTGATTCACTTGTGGCTAAGGCCACTATATGCAGAATCTATAAAAGATATATGAGAACATAACGCCATAAACAAACTACATGCCAACTACTGACACTGAGGTAACATGACAAATATATATTTGAGGTCAAAATTGATCCATAATGGAGAGAGGAGGAAAGGAAGCATTTGTATCAAAGAACTATGTATCATATTATTAGATATGGTACCCAGTGTTGCAGTCACCACAGATGGTAAAAGTGTCCCCTGAGAGCTCATGTTGTCAAACACATTATAATGTAATGAGCTGTATCAATACCTATATGTCCGCTTGTCACTAAGTCACAAAGTATCTATTGAGATTGTAGTCCGCAAGGAACCTATGAGATGAAACCGTGATTAAAACACTGTCAAAGTACATACAAATACCTCCTATGGAGTACAGATACCTTGTCCTGTGGCGTGTAAGGTATATGCTGGCCATGTGCAGCATTTACCGCTTGTCTCCAGCGTCTTATGGTGTCTGGGAAGGAAGTGAAGCAGCCGGAGGTGACGCGGAACGTCACTTCCGGCCGCTGGAATGCATCATAGTGGTGAAACGCAAGGCGGAAGCTCGCGCATGCGCAGATAAAAAGAAGACACAGAACGGTGTTAAAGCTTTCCTGTGAGCATTGTGATGGGACAAAAGTGCTCGTATGTTGTATTCCTCTCTGGTCCGCTGTGCATAACCCATAGATAGGAAAGGAAGAGGTGAAGCAGAAAAGAGAAAAGAAAAAAGAAAATTATTAGTGACATTATTCATGACAGCAATATAAAAGCATGGCAATTAGGTACCTATGAGCTAAAGACATTCAAGTCTAACAAAAACAGTCTCTCATTGTATATCTACCCCTCAGGGTGTATATGCCTCAGAGGATCACAATTACCTCCTCAGCAAAATATAAGAATTAACCCCACTGTTACTCAATGGAGGGAACTAGAGAACAGTGACACTATTACTCATCTTTACTAGGTATTATAAATGTGAGCGTATGGACAGAGCACTGCACAGTAACAGCAAATCATTTACCGTAAACCTCATACTCCCTGTTCATACCCCATGGTTCTAAGGAACCACGTACCCGAGACCGCATGGACATTTTATCAGATAGATGACATGGGATGTGTCGCATGTGTAAAACCCCTTAATAGGAAAAAGTTTGCCAGACCGTGGGTGTGAGAATGTGTTACCCTTCATAACATGAGAGCACTGAAGACAGCCAAGACACGGATATGTTCCTACTCGTTGAGTGGCTTAAAACCTTTGTCTAGGTATGGTAATATTCGAACCTATGTCAGCTCTGATTAATTCCTCCCTTAAATTTTTTGATCTCTAATGACAAAATAACGGTTCAACATTAAATTCCTGTATAGTAGGATATGACGCTTTCAGTAATGGCCAATATTTTTTAATGGATGTCCGTATTAGGTTATTAAATGGGTGGAAAGTCAGAGCACAGGCCAATTGTCTATCTGGTCTATCCCTAGCTATGCGGGTTGGGTTGAAAGTGCATTCATGTTTCGGGTAACCCCGTTCAAAAAACGTATTCGTCATTTCAAGATGTCACAAGGAACGAGTAGAGGGGTCTGACACAATGCGAGATACCCGCATATGTTGGGAATGTGGCAATGCCGTTTTAATATGTCTTGGATGACTGCTGGTATAGTGCAGGAGGCTGTTTCTGTCCGTAGGCTTCACAAAAAGATCAGTGGAAACCAGTCCACCTTCATCCAAGATAACCATAGTGTCTAAGAAATTAATTTGTGACAAATCATGTCCCAATGTAAAGGTCAAATTAGGTGTGAAGCGATTGAGACTGCCATGAAATTCAAGCAGTTCCAATTCGCTCCCCACCCATACAAAAATACGTCATCAATGTAACGTACCCAATGTTTGACATATTTATACAAATTATGACCATAAACGAAATCTTCCTCAAACTTGCCCATAAAAATACTTGCATAAGGGGGAGCCACGTTGGATCCCATCGCGGTCCCCCTTCGCTGTTGATAATAATGGTCCTGGAATAGGAAGAAATTACGGGTCAAGATAATAGTCAATATATCTGTACAAAAGTTAATCTTTTCCTTAGTGAAGTCTGAGTACTTATTAAGAAACCAATCTACTGCAGCCAAGCCTGGATCATGGTCTATGCTTGTATACAACAAATTTACATCCATTGTAACAAGTATTGAACCTTGTGGGAGTGTCCCCATAGTGCTAAGAATGGATAAAAAATGATTGATGTCTTTAAGGTAAGAAGGGATAAGTGGGACTAAAGGTGTTAATATTCGATCTAAGGTTATAGCCAGGGGGAAGAAAATAGAATCAGATGAAGCCACGATTGGTCTACCCGGAGGATTCGTGAGACTTTTATGTATTTTGGGTAATACATAAAAAACCGGTGTTACCGGATTGTGGTTAATGAGACACTGTGCTAGCTTATTATTAATAACACCCATTCTACTATAAACATCCACTTTATCTGTTATCAATTTCTTGATTTCAGATGTAGGATCTTTGGGAAGTACTTCATAAGTGTCAGTATCAGACAATTGCCGTTTTACCTCATCAACATATTGTACCTTGTCCATCACCACCGTGGCACCCCCCTTATCGGCTGGTTTTATAATAATGGAATTATTATGTTTAAGACTATTGATTGCTTGGGTTTCTTCTATAGTCAAATTATGAGACAGGTGGAATTCTCCCCTGTTTATTCTTTGCGTGGCTATAGTAATGTCAGTATTAACCAAACCGATAAAGGTCTCCACAGGGTGAGGAAGATTTTGTTTATGGTCATAATTTGTATAAATATGTCAAACATTGGGTACGTTACATTGATGACGTATTCTTTGTATGGGTGGGGAGCGAATTGGAACTGCTTGAATTTCATGGCAGTCTCAATCGCTTCACACCTAATTTGACCTTTACATTGGGACATGATTTGTCACAAATTAATTTCTTAGACACTATGGTTATCTTGGATGAAGGTGGACTGGTTTCCACTGATCTTTTTGTGAAGCCTACGGACAGAAACAGCCTCCTGCACTATACCAGCAGTCATCCGAGACATATTAAAACGGCATTGCCACATTCCCAACATATGCGGGTATCTCGCATTGTGTTAGACCCCTCTACTCGTTCCTTGCGACATCTTGAAATGACGAATAAATTTGTTGAACGGGGTACCTGAAAAATGAATGCAATTTCAACCCAACCCGCATAGCTAGGGATAGACCAGATAGACAATTGGCCTGTGCTCTGACTTTCCACCCATTTAATAACCTAATACGGACATCCATTAAAAAATATTGGCCATTACTGAAAGCGTCATATCCTACTATACAGGAATTTAATGTTGAACCGTTATTTTGTCATAAGAGATCAAAAAATTTAAGGGAGGA
Source organism: Allobates femoralis (assembly GCA_033576535.1). Classification (NCBI taxonomy): domain Eukaryota; kingdom Metazoa; phylum Chordata; class Amphibia; order Anura; family Aromobatidae; genus Allobates; species Allobates femoralis. The sequence goes on from JARQOC010000006.1 coordinate 172,164,768, forward strand.
ATTAATCAGAGCTGACATAGGTTCGAATATCACCATACCTAGACAAAGGTTTTTAGCCACTCAACGAGTAGGAACATATCCGTGTCTTGGCTGTCTTCAGTGCTCTCATGTTATGAAGGGTAACACATTCTCACACCCATGGTCTGGCAAACTTTTTCCTATTAAGGGGTTTTACAGATGCGACACATCCCATGTCATCTATCTGATAAAATGTCCATGCGGTCTCGGGTACGTGGGAGAGACTTCCCAACGTATCCGAGACCGTATCTCACAACACAAGTCTACAATCAGATGTGAATACAATCTCCTCCCTGTTCCAGCACACTTTAATAAATGTAAACACAAAGTTTCTCAATTGAGATTCCAAGTTATTGAGGATGTCTCTACAAGCCGCCGAGGCGGCAATCGCATATTGCAATTGAAAAAGAGAGAATCCTATTGGATTCACATACTTCAGACCTTAGAACCATGGGGTATGAACAGGGAGTATGAGGTTTACGGTAAATGATTTGCTGTTACTGTGCAGTGCTCTGTCCGGACGCTCACATTTATAATACCTAGTAAAGATGAGTAATGGTGTCACTGTTCTCTAGTTCCCTCCATTTAGTAACGGTGGGGTTAATTCTTATATTTTGCTGAGGAGGTAATTGTGATCCTCTGAGGCATATACACCCTGAGGGGTAGATATACAATGAGAGACTGTTTTTGTTAGACTTGAATGTCTTTAGCTCATAGGTACCTAATTGCCCTGCTTTTATATTGCTGTCATGAATAATGTCACTAACAATTTTCTTTTTTCTTTTCCATTTTCAGCTTCACCTCTTCCTTTCCTATCTATGGGTTATGCACAGCGGACCTGAGAGGAATGCAACAACATACGAGCACTTTTGTCCCGTCACAATGCTCACAGCAAAGCTTTAACACCGTTCTGTGTCTTCTTTTTATCTACGCATGCGCGAGCTTCCAGCTTGTGTTTCACCACTATGATGCATTCCACCGGCCGAAGTGACGTTCCGCGTCACCTCCGGCCGCTTCACTTCCTTCCCAGACGCCATAAGACACTGGAGACAAGCGGTAAACACTGTACATGGCCAGCATATACCTTACACGCCACAGGACAAGGTATCTGTACTCCGTAGGAGGTATTTGTATGTAATTTGACAGTGTTTTAATCGCGGTTTCATCTCATAGGTTCCTTGCGGACTACAATCTCAATAGATACTTTGTGACTTAGTGACAAGCGGACATATAGGTACTGATACAGCTCATTACATTATAATGTGTTTGACAACACGAGCTCTCAGGGACACTTTTACCATCTGTGGTGACTACAACACTGGGTGCCATATCTAATAATATGATACATAGTTCTTTGATACAAATGCTTCCTTTCCTCCTCTCTCCATTATGGATCAATTTTGACCTCAAATATATATTTGTCATGTTACCTCAGTGTCAGTAGTTGGCATGTAGTTTGTTTATGGCGTTATGTTCTCATATATCTTTTATAGATTCTGCATATAGTGGCCTTAGCCACAAGTGAATCAATTTTTGTTCCTTGCTAAAACTCAGACCAGAGGTAATTTCTTTATAATTCTCCATTTTGTATGTATAAAGTCCTTTAGTGAGACAGTATTATTCACTCACTGCTTATGTGTTTAAAACAGATCAGTATGTCTAATATTTGTTTTGTCATTTCCTTAAGTATGTTTTGCCTGATACTGCATTTTTTTCTGTCTGTTACAGTAAAGTTTTGATAAAGGTTCTGGTGGAACCGAAACGTTAACAACTACGATTTTGTACATTTTTTACAAAAGCTCTTTGTATTCAGTTGGAGTGATAAAATAAATAAAACGTCACTTGACTGCAACATTGACCGTTTTTTTCTCTTCATTGTTTGTGTGTGCCGAAGTTTTACTACCTGCACAACTGTTATAACCGTCTTTCAGCGTGGATGGCCAGAGGACAGGAAGGAGGAGGAGGAAGAGGAGGAAGAGAGCATGGTCAGTTGTCCTCTTGGGGCGGACATGGAAGTCTTGCCTGATACCAGTCTAGCGTGCATGGCTGACTTAATGTTACGTTGCCTTTCTTGTGACCCTCGCGTTATCAAAATCTTGGGTGACACTCATTATTGGTTGGTGACACTTTTAGACCTACGCTACAAGGAGAACTTTCTATCTCTTATTCCTGAGGCGGAGAGGTCTACAATAATGGTGCAGAACTAGAAGGCTCTTGTTGCGGAATTAGTAAAAATAATTCCCTTCTGAAAACGCTGGCGGCAGTGGTCACAGTTCAGTGGACAACCAAGGAGTATAGGTGAGAGAGACACAATTCCAATCCAGCATAGGCAGTGAAACACTCTCATAGATCTGGGAGAGTTTTCTCAGCCCCTCCCATGGAACAGGCCCTGAGGCACGGAGTACTCTCACAAGGACTGCAAAGTTTGGGAAGGTGCTGAAGGAGTACCTTGCTGACCGCACCAAAGTCCTCCATGATTCCTCTATACCCTATAATTATTGGGTCTCCAAGCTAGACACGTGGCATGAATTGACTCTACATCTTGGAAGTCCTAGCCTGCCCTGCCGCTAGCGTTTTGTCAGAGCGGGTTTTTAGTGCCACAGGGGAAATTATTACTGATAAGTGCACCCACCTGTCAAATGAAAATGCTGACTCTTATCAAGATGAAGAAGGTCTAGTTTGGACAAGACTTTTCAACACCCCCAAATGATAGCAGCGTAATATAAAGTCAAAGCCAGTGTCTTTTTTGGGGAGGTATATTCGCATGCTCCTCTTCCCCCCCCCTCTCATGGGTATACACTTCCTGATTATGGCTATTTGCTGTAGTCCTCCTCCTTCTCATCCTTCATCACCATATCACCAGGGTAATCCAGGTCCATCATGCAATACCCACATAATATTTTCAAAGGGTGTTCATGATGCTCATAACCGAAAAATAGAAAATATACAGTTTATTCATGTATACCCCCCAGGGGTAAATGTTTCAGTCCATACTTAGTGCATGGGCATTACAAGTATAGGAGACCGACTCCTTTGTAATGAGAATGTTGTTTTTATGAGGCCCTCTTCCACGTCTCTTAAAAGGGGCATTGGAGTGCCTCCCAATTTTTGGCAGCCTGCTTAGGGCAACACTATGGAAGACCCACTTCCTAATAATGGGAACATACAATATTTAATAAGGCCCTCCTCCACATCTCTCAAAAGGGGCATCGGTGTGCCTCCCAATTAGGGATGGGCGAATCTACTCGCTAGGACTCGTTACTCGGCGAGTAGTAAGGGACTCGCAGGACTCGGTACTCTGCGAGTTTCCCAGTGATTACTCGCACGAGTCCAATGCAAATCAATATCAATCCTAGTTTTGTCAGAAACGCTGACAAAACTAGGATTGCCATTGTTTGCATTAGACTCGTGCGAGTAATCACTGGCTACTGTGCCAGTGATAGCAGGGAGACTCGCAGATAACTGCTGTTTCTTTGCGAGCCGAGTCCAGCTGTCTTCTCTGTGCAGCTCCAGGGTCCTAGAGCCCGCCTGCTCACAGACATGATGTAGCAGTGCTGAGATTGTTCTCAGTCTGCTCATTCCCTGTGTACAGACATGAATGTCTGTGCACAGAGATGATGTAGCAGAGCTGAGATTGTTCTCAGTCTGCTCATTCCCTGTGTACAGACATGAATGTCTGTGCACAGAGATGATGTAGCAGTGCTGAGATTGTTCTCAGTCTGCTCATTCCCTGTGTACAGACATGAATGTCTGTGCACAGAGATGATGTAGCAGAGCTGAGATTGTTCTCAGTCTGCTTATTCCCTGTGCATAGACATCTATATTTATGCACAGGGGATGTAGCAGAGAGGACATCGCGTTTTGGACTGTGTCGGACGGAAGAGGATTTTTTTAATTAAAGATGGAGTCCCTAATGGCTTTTTTTTTTATTTCTAATAAAAAATTTTCCTTGTGTTGTGTTTTTTTTAAAACAATTTAATAGAAATTCATGGCGGTCATGTCTAATATTGGCGTGACCGCCATAAATTTCGGGCTTAGGGCCAGCTGATAATACAAAGCTGGCCCTAACCTCTTTATTACCCAGCGTGCCACCGCTACCAGGGCCGCTGGAAGAGCGGGGTTCAGCGCCAGAGGATGGCGCTTCAATGAACGCGCCATCTTCTGGGGCGGCTGCGGGCTGCAATTTGCAGTGGGGGGTGCCCAGAAAGCTTGGGCATCCCTGCGCTGCGGATTCCAGCCCCCAGCTGCTTAGCTGTACCTGGCTAGACATAGAAATTGCGCGGAGCCCCACGCATTTTTTTGTTATTATTTCATGAATTTCAGAGTCAGAGTCTCAGAGTCAGAATCTCAGAATTTCATGAAATAATTAAAAAAAAATGCGTGGGGCTCCGCGCAATTTCTATGTCTAGCCAGGTACAGCTAAGCAGCTGGGGGCTGGAATCCGCAGCGCAGGGATGCCCAAGCTTTCTGGGCACCCCCCGCTGCAAATTGCAGCCCGCAGCCGCCCCAGAAGATGGCGCGTTCATTGAAGCGCCATCCTCTGGCGCTGAACCCCGCTCTTCCAGCGGCCCTGGTAGCGGTGGCACGCTGGGTAATAGAGGTTAGGGCCAGCTTTGTATTATCAGCTGACCCTAAGCCCGAAATTTATGGCGGTCACGCCAATATTAGACATGACCGCCATGAATTTCTATTAAATTGTTTTAAAAAAAACACAAACACAAGGAAAATTTTTTATTAGAAATAAAAAAAAAAGCCATTAGGGACTCCATCTTTAATTAAAAAAATCCTCTTCTGTCCGACGCAGTCCAAAACGCGATGTCCTCTCTGCTACATCCCCTGTGCATAAATATAGATGTATATGCACAGGGAATAAGCAGACTGAGAACAATCTCAGCTCTGCTACATCATCTCTGTGCACAGACATTCATGTCTGTACACAGGGAATGAGCAGACTGAGAACAATCTCAGCACTGCTACATCAGGCAGCAGGCGGGCTCTAGGACCCTGGAGCTGGCAGCCTGTACAGAGGAGACAGGATCTTATCTGTGCGAGTCAGCGATTACTTACAAAGTAAACGAGCAATGCAAATAAATGACAAAACTAGGATTGCTTCAGGCTGAAGCTTCCGAGACACATCTGCGATTTGTAAATCTCACACTACTCGCTATTACTCGCTTCCCCATTCATTAACATTGGACTCGCTAGACTCGCAACGTGTAGCGAGTCCTGTGCTCGGACTCGCTAGAGTCAAGCGATTCCGAGTAATTTAGGATTCGCCCATCACTACTCCCAATTTTTGGCAGCATGCATAGGGCAGCACTATGGAAGACCCACTTCCTAATAATGGGAACAGACAATATTTCATGAGGCCCTCCTCCATGTCTCTTAAAAGGGGCATCGAAGTGACTCCCAATTTTTGGCAGCCTGCATACAGCAACACTATGGAAGACCCACTTCCTAATAATGGGAACATACAATATCTCATGAGGCCCTCCTCCACGTCTCTTAAAAGGGGCATCGGAGTGCCTCCCAATTTTTGGTAGACTGCATAGGACAACACTATGGAAGACCCACTTCCTAATAATGGGAACATACAATATCTCATGAGGTCCTCCTCCACGTCTCTTAAAAGGGGCATTGGAATGCCCCTCAATTTTTGGCAGCCGTGCATAAGGCAACACTATGGAAGACCCACTTCCTAAAAATGAGGACATGCAGTATTTAAAGAGACCCTCCTTCACGTCTCATCCAAGGGGCATCGGAGTGCATCTCAATTTTTGGCAGCCCTGCATAAGACAATACTCTGGGAAACCCACTTTCTAATAATGGGAACATTATTTAAAGAGGCCCTCCTCCACGATTCTTCCATTGGGCATCAGAGTGACTCACAATTTTTGGCAGCTGTGCATAATGCAACACTATGGGAGACCCACTGCTTAATATTGGGAACATTATTTAAAGAGGCCCTACTCCACAACTCTTCCATGGGGCATCAGAGTGCCTCCCATTTTTTGGCAGCCGTGCATAAGGCAGCACTATGGGAGATTCACTTCCTAGACAGGATCCCCGGCCCTATTGTACCCGTACGATTGTTTTGTCGATTTGTCGTCATTTTTCGACCACTTGTCTTTGTCTACCCTCTAACTTGTACAGTGCCATGTATCCGAATAGCGCTATATAACTACATAATAATAATAATAATAATAATAATGAGAACGTACAGTATTTAAAGAGGCCCTCCTCCATGTCTCTTCCAAGAGACATCGGAGTGCCTTTAAATTTTTGGAAGCAGTGCATAAGGCAACACTAAGGGAGACCCACTTCCTAATAATGGGAACATTATTTAAAGAGGCACTCCTCCACAATTCTTCCATTGGCATCAGAGTGACTCACAATTTTTGGCAGCCGTGCATAAGGCAACACTATGGGAGATTCACTTCCTAATAATGGGAACATTATTTAAAGAGGCCCTCCTTGATGACTCTTCCATGGGACATCGGAGTGCCTCCCAATTTTTGGCAGCCGTGCATAAGGCAACACTATGGAGACCCACTACCTAATAAAGGGAACATACAGTATTTAAAGAGGCCCTCCTCCACATCTCTTCCATGGGGCATCCAAGTGCCTCCCAACTTTTTTTTTTTTTTTTTTTTTTTTTTTTAATCTTCAATGTAATAATAAAAAAATACGCAAACACTGTCTCACAAGTTAGTATGATCCCTTACCATTTTCCCCAGGAAACTCCATTTTGGTTTCGTTTTTGGATGTTTTATTGTGAGTCCATAAAATTGGTGCAATACTCAGACAACATTGTTCACCACAGTGACCTGGGAGTCAGAAATGCTTAAAGGGATCTTCCCATGCTGTTCCCATGTCAATTGAGCACTGTTCTTATACTTTTGTGACATTTTTAGTTTTTTTCCAGGCTGCCGGAGTTTACCATAGGTTAACATTGGTCTCGGTGCTCAGGTTGAGCACCCGAGTGTCTCAATATGCTCGACCTAAGCATTGTGCACCCGAGCATTTTACTGCTCGCTCATCACTAAGGGTGTTGTTTGGATGCAACTCAGCATTCCAACTCAGCAATCTTTCTCCTCCAAACACGACGAGTTGTGTTTCTACCAAACAGTTCTACTTTGGCTTCATCTGACCATATGACATTCTCCCAATACTCTTCTGAATCATCCAAATGCTCTCTAGAAAATTTAACATGGGCCTGAACACATAATGGCTTTAGAAGGGGGACACGTCTGGCACTGCAGGATCTGAGTCCCTGTTGGCATAGTATGTTACAAATGGTAGCCTGTGTAATGTTGGTCCCAGCGCTCTGCAGGTCATTCACTGGGTTGCCCCACCTCCCAGCCCCGTTGTTCTGAGATTTTTGCTTACCGTTCTTGAGATCATTTTGACCCCAAGGGTTGAAATCTTGCAGGAAACCTCAGATTGAGGGAGATTATAAGTGGTCTTGTATATCTTCCATTTTCTAATTATTGCTCCCAGAGTTGATTTCTTCACATCAAGCTGCTTGCCTATTACATTAACTACAAGTTTAGTGGAATATTATAGGAAAAACTAGTTAGGAAAGTCAGTGACCTGACCTGCTCATGCAAGCGCTCTTATCAATGTTATGCCCTGCCACACACAGGTGGTACAACTATAAGTTTTGTGGACTATTATAGGAAAACTTAGTCAGGTAGGTCAGTGAACAGTATAGGCCTATAGGGCCATATACCCTCAAAGCTCATGCAAGTGCTCCAGTCAATGTTTTGCTCACCTCACACAGGTGGGACAATGATACATTTTGTGGAATAGTATAGAAAAAATTATTCAGCTAGGTCAGTGACCTGTGTATGTCTAGTAGAGATTTACAAAACAATGCTTTTAAGGGCCAAAAAATCAGTTGATGTGTATACAGCACATTTGCCAAAACATGGTTTGATGCCCTAAAACAGTTTACGCTTATATTAAGGGAGATGTAGCATTCATTGCTTTTAAGCACCCAAAAATGGTGGATGTGAATACAACAATTTTTTTAATCACTGATTGATGGACAAAAAGGTTCAATATTTAGAAACAGGTGCAGTAGTGACAGGGATAGGTATAGGGCTCAGAGAGCCCTGGTCAAGTCATGCATCAAACAGTAAGGAGACCATAACTACATTTCCCATTTTTCCACAAATTGTTGTCACAACACACTTAAGTGATATACAGTTGTGGCCAAAAGTATTGACACCCCTGCAATTTTGTCAGATAATACTCAGTTTCTTCCTGAAAATGATTGCAATCACAAATTCTTTGGTATTATTATCTTCATTTAATTTGTCTTCAATGACAAAACACAAAAGAGAATGAAGCAAAAAGCAAAACATTGATCATTTCACACAAAACTCCAAAAATGGGCCAGACAAAAGTATTGACACCCTCAGCTTAATACTTGGTTGCACAACCTTTTGCCAAAATAACTGCGATCAACCGCTTCCGGTAACCATCAATGAGTTTCTTACAATGCTCTGCTGGAATTTTAGACCATTCTTCTTTGGCAAGCTGCTCCAGATCCCTGATATTTGAAGGGTGTCTTCTCCAAACTGCCATTTTTAGATCTCTTCACAGGTGTTCTATGGGATTCAGGTCTGGACTCATTGCTGGCCACCTTAGAAGTCTCGAGTGCTTTCTCTCAAACCATTTTCTAGTGCTTTTTGAAGTGTGTTTTGGGTCATTGTCCTGCTGGAAGACCCATGACCTCTGAGGGAGACCCAGCTTTCTCACACTGGGCCCTACATTATGCTGCAAAATTTGTTGGTAGTCTTCAGACTTCATAAAGCCATGCACACGGTCAAGCAGTCCAGTGCCAGAGGCAGCAAAGCAACCCCAAAACATCAGGGAACCTCCACCATGTTTGACTGTAGGGACCGTGTTCTTTTCTTTGAATGCCTCTTTTTTTCTCCTGTAAACTCTATGTTGATGCCTTTGCCCAAAAAGCTCTACTTTTGTCTCATCTGACCAGAGAACATTCTTCCAAAACGTTGTAAGCTCTCTCAGGTAAGTTTTGTCAAACAGTAGCCTGGATTTTTTATGTCTCAGGGCAAGAAGTGGGGTCTTCCTGGGTATCCTACCATACAGTCCCTTTTCATTCAGACGTCGAAGGATAGTATGGGTTGACACTGCTGTACCCTCGGACTGCAGGGCAGCTTGAACTTGTTTGGATGTTAGTCGACGTTCTTTATCCACCATCTGCACAATCTTGCGTTGAAGTCTCTCGGCAATTTTTCTTTTCCGTCCACATCTAGGGAGGTTAGCCACAGTGCCATGGGCTTTAAACTTCTTGATGACACTGTGCACGGTAGACACAGGAACATTCAGGTCTTTGGAGATGGACTTATAGCCTTGAGATTGCTCATGCTTCCTCACAATTTGGTTTCTCAATTCCTCAGACAGTTCTTTGGTCTTCTTTCTTTTCTCCATGCTCAATGTTGTACACACAAGGACACCGGACAGAGGTTGAATCAACTTTAATCCATGTCAACTGGCTGTAAGTATGATTTAGTTTTCGCCAACACCTGTTAGGTGCCACAGGTAAGTTACAGGTGCTGTTAATTACACAAATTACAGAAGCATCACATGATTTTTCTAACAGTGCCAATACTTTTGTCCACCCCCTTTTTTATGTTTGGTGTGGAATTATATCCAATTTGTCTTTAGGACAATTCTTTTTGTGTTTTTTCATTAAAGACAAATTAAATGAAGATAATAATACCAAAGAATTTGTGATTGCAATCATTTTCAGGAAGAAACAGAGTATTATCTGACAGAATTGCAGGGGTGTCAATACTTTTGGCCACAACTGTACATCTTATAGCTTTTGTATTGGGCCACAATGGCATAAAGTCCAGAGGCCTGGCATTTGAAGGCTGAGTATTGACAAACAGGTGCAGGAGTGTCAGGGGTAGGTATTGAGCTCAGAGAGCCCTGTTCAAGTCAAGCAAAAAACAACAAGGAGACCCCAACAACAGTCTCCCTTTAATAAAAAAAATTATCTTCTACTATACACTAAAGGGGGGAGAAAGAGCGCAAAATAGGGTCTTAACTGTGTGATTAATGGTCATATAAGTGTGTGTTGTGCTCACCTTTTTAGGTTGTGCCCAGTCACAACACCTTAAATGCGTATCCGGCTGGTGCACCTCCCAGTAAAAATGATGATCTCCAAAGTAAAAGAAAGGGATTTTTTCGTGCGCTGCCTCCAGACAATAGGCGATCCAAATATTATCCATATTATTTTTATATTAACATTATAGGTAACTTTGTATAACTCCTGAGGAAGTGAAAAGTTCTCACGAAACACGTAGAATAATAAAGAACAGTTTGGATAATATTTGGATCGCCTATTGTCTGGAGGCACGAAAAAATTCCTTTGTTTTACTTTGGAGATCATCAAAAAAAGTTAGGCACAGCCACCACTAGAGTGGCATCAATTGCCCCAGAGCTGAAATATTGAAACGGAGAGATTAATGCAACACATTGAAAAGTGTGCAAGTCTTTATTCTCCCTAGGCTGATACTGGGGTAGAAAAGACCATGACTTGTTCATCTTGATAAATATTATTGTGTCTACATTGTGACTGGGCAGCCACGTGCGCTTATCCATCAGTACACTACCAGCAGCGCTGCAGACACGTTAAGAGAGAACACTGGCTGGGGGGACGACAAAATCTCCAAGGCATGAGTGGCGAGTTCAGGCCACTTTTGCAGTTTTTGAAGCCAAAATGGTCAAGGGAAGAGATTCACAGTCATGGCATCAATATTCAGCTCTAGATTCTGTACCATCCTCTCTAGGCATTCACTATGTGTCAGACTTGTTCTCTCTTCTGGCATTTCAAAGGATGGTCTAAAAAAATGTGAAATGATTCTACGAAATTACCAGATAGACTGTTATCGTTTGAGCGATGACAGCTCGACGTTCACCCGTTTGGAAAGGTAGAACTGCAATGTTCGCTATGTACACCACTGGTGTTTTGAGGAAAAGCAGTACTAAGATTGTCAAAAAGCTTCTGTTGATACTCCTGCATGCGTGCATCCCTTGCCAAGGCAGAAAGCATTTGGCCAATTGTTCTCTTTTACCGGGGATCTAACAGTGTGGCAAACCAGTAGTCGGCATTACATCGAATTCTAATGTGGAGCCCGCTGGGACGGGGTATTCACTGTTCTGTCTGTCTCAGGCACAGCCTCAGATCCGGCATCCGTCCTAAGCGCCTCTCCGGGGTGAGTTTAGGGTAACTCCTTATCCCAGGTGTGTTCCTCTGTTTCTCTGACTCCTTCCCTCAGACCTCTCAGGACCTCCACTCCCACTCGACTCTCCTCCAACTCCAGACTCAAACTCAACTCCAGACTAAACTAAACTGACTAACTGTCACTCCTGCTCTGAAGTAAACAACATTAGCTCCTCCCACTCTTGCGGGTGCCACCTAAGCTCCTCCCACTTTCTAGTGTAGTGTTGTGTGGGGAGTAAACCTTTGTTGCTGTTTCTGTGGCACATGAACCCTTGGGGTGCCACACTAACAATCCGAGGATCATGTTGCAGGTATTGCAGTAAGAAGGCACTCATGTGTCTTGTGCATCCAGAAGACCCAAGTCCTTGTTGTGTTGGTGGCGGTGGGGTAACATTCACGCTTGCTTCCTCTGCCCTCTCCCCCCAACCTTGCACAACAGAAATGTGATCAAGGTCTCCTTCATCTACTGAGTCTTCTGTGCCCATCGCCTGTTCGTCCTGTTCGGACCGAGGGTTGCCTTCTTTTCTGAGACAGGGTTGAGTAGGGTGTCCCAGATAAACTGCTGGACTGTGAGAGAGATGCAGGAGGACATATTATGTTGCCTTCATATAATGGTGGTGCTCTCGATGTCTGACAGCGCTCAACACCAGCAGGCTTTTCCACTTCCAAAACAGCTGACAATCTGTCAATCACACTGGCTGTTGTAGGGAAAAAGGTGGATGTTCTGTGGCCGAAAACCTGTGTGACAGCTGTCCCCACAGTCACAGAGGATGAAGAAACCACAGATACACTTGTTGGGGCAGACGGTGGTTGTCCAGGCCTTCCAGGCTGCATTGTAGCATAGTGAGCTTCCCACTGTAAATTATGCTTCATATCCATGTGACGGTTTACATATGAAGTACTCAAACTTTTGATATTTTGGTCTCTACTCAGATTTTGTTTATAAAATTTGCAGATAACATGAGTTGAGTCATCCTTTTTGATCTGAAAAAGGCCCAGGCTAGGCAAGGCTTAGCTCTCATGCGACCTGCAGAGCCACCATGGATTCTGCACAGAGGCAGAGTTGTGGCTGATAACGCAGTTGTTGATGTGCTTACAGGACTCCGTCTCTGTCCAGGAAGCCACAACTTAGCCTCATCACTTATATCCTCCTCCACCTCCTCTGCTGAGCTCATCAACTGCCTGCCTGTGGGTTGACAGTAAGTGGGATCTCCAACCTCATCATGACCCTGTGTGTTCTCACACTCCTCATCTTTAGAGCCAACCTATTCCCGCCCTGAGCATAAAGTCAAGTTGTCATTCTAAACAGGTATCTGAGTCTTATCATCATCTGCCTCATTGCCTCCACCAACAGGGGTTACAGTTTGGGAATGACGGTCTACATTATGCTTGGACCCTTCTTCATCCAGGCCTGGATCCAACTCACAAAGATTTTTGGGCATCAGTGCAGATTATTTCCTCGCCTTGACTCACTGAAGCTTTAGAGCAGACCCCTGATTCCCAGGCTATAGTATGAGTGAACAGCTCTACAGACTCACCCATCTGTATTAACTCATAATCAGTAGGGTACCTATTCCTCTTATACCATAAGCATCACAAAGCTCTCACTGATCTCAGGGAGACCAGTCGAGGAAAGCACTGCGGGGAGCTGGATTGCCCCCTGGGAATTTGAATATGCAAATGGAGTCGGTGGAGCCTCGTTTAAGAGTCTCAAATACGGAACTAGCCAGATATCCCTCCAGGGAAGGACCTAGCCCTGGGGTGGACTCCTTGCTTTAGCCAGCTGCCCACAGTGTTTTCCTCAACTGGTCTCCCTGAGATCAGTGAGAGCTTTGTGATGTTGGTCTACTAGGCATTGCTCCCACCTAGCTAGCATCCTACTCCACACTGATGAGGGGCAATACCCTGAAACAGCTATCTGTGGATTGATATCTGATTTTGGTAATTCCCTTGTCATATCCTTAAGCTCGTAACTGTGCAGGGTAGTAACTAAAAGGGCCACTTGTAATGGTGGTCTCCGCAAGGAGTCCACCTCAGGACTAGGTCCTTCCCTGGAGGGATATCTGGCTAGTCCCAAGTTTGAGACTCTTAAATGAAGCTCCACAGACTCCATTTGCATATTCTTATACCATCAGCACACCTTTTGGCACTCTTATTGGAGGGTAACTGATTGGCAACTCAGTTTTTGTAGGCACAAAAAACTGTGAAAGTAAAACCAGCAGAGCTGAGTGGGCAAACACTGGTACTACCCTAAATAGATTTTGATAACTAGGTTTGGGCAGATGCAATACAAAAGGGTATTCTGGATTGTATGGCAGTAAATTTCAACAGAACACTGGACCACAGCTGCCTATCCAAAAAGGATTTGCTTGGCTAGATTTGACCAGATGCAGTAAAAAAATGCTTGCAAACACAGGAGGCGTAACTTTCTACACAGCAGTGCTACACACCTGCCTGCCAAACAGTGCTAGTAGCCAAAAAGTATTTGCTTGGCTAGATTTGGCCAGATGCTGTAAAAAACGCTTGCAAAGCACATGATCTAAGCAGATTTCAACACAGTAGTGGAACACACCTTCCTTGCAAACACTGCTTTTAAAGGGAACCTGTCAGCTGGTTTATGCCCCCCCCAGCTATCACTATCTGTACTTGCAACTTCATAGTACTATTCTAATCAACCCTGTCTGAGCTCAGAGTGTAATGTAAAGGTGAAAAAAAGCATTTATACACTTACATTTCAGTCTACACCTTGGAGTAGGGAGATTGTCTGGCAGGACAATAGTTAACTCACTATTACCTTGCATGGCTAAAGGACCTGTGTGATGTAACGATCATGTGACTATAGTGGGGGGAGCTAAGCAAGCAAACTCATATTATGTTATAGGGACTTAGTTCCGCCTATTGTAGTCACATGGTTATGACATCACATTTGGTCTCCCAACATATTCTAACATAAGGCTGAAATGTTATCTATTAACCTGCCAAACAGTCTCCGTCCTCCAAGCTGGACACTGACTGCCTCATTACACAAGGAATTGTAAGTGTATAAATCCTTTTTTTTCACCTTTCACATTACACTATGAGCTCAGACAGGGATGATTAGACTGGTATTATAAAGCTACATGTACAGATAGTGATAGCTGGAGGGGCACAAACTAGCTGACAGGTTCCCTTTAAGCCCTAAAAAGGGCTGTTTTTAGAAGGAATCCCCAAACCGACTAGCTATCTCTCTATGTACCGTATATACTCGTGTATAAGCCGACCCGTGTATAAACCGACCCCCCTACTTTTGCCCCCAAAACCTGGGAAAACCTATTGTTTCGTGTATAAGCCGAGGGTGGACCTCAGCACAGGTATACAGCCCCCAGCAGTGTGGTATACAGCAGCCTCTCCAGTGGTATATACAGGCCCCAGCAGTGTTACAGCAGCCTCCCCAGTGGTATATACAGCAGCAGCCCTAGTGGTAGTATACAGCAGCAGCCGCAGTGGTAGTATACAGTAGCAGCCCCAGTGGTAGAATACAGCAGCAGCCCCAGTGGTAGTATACAGCAGCAGCCCCAGTGGTAGTATACAGCAGCAGCCCCAGTGGTAGAATACAGCAGCAGCCCCAGTGGTAGTATACAGCAGCAGCCCCAGTAGTAGTATACAGCAGCAGCCCCAGTGGTAGTATACAGCAGCAGCCCCACTGGTGGTATGCAGCAGCAGCCCCAGTGGTAGTATACAGCAGCAGCTCCAGTGGTAGTATAAAGCAGCAGCCCCAGTGGTAGCAGTGGCGCACCCAAGGGGGGGACCTACGTGTCTGGACACCCCCCTTGGACAACCCTGAGAAGCTGGGGGGGCACTCAGCTTCAGGGCCGCTGGCCACGGCTATTTTCGGGTTGCGGCCGCCAGTGATTCAAGAATGCACCCGGCGGCTGAAGCCGGGTGATTTACCTCCAACTCAGCTGCTTCCGGGTCCAGAGGCGTGCTTAGTTGTACGTGACACGCCTCTAACCCTCCAGAGCGGAGCATTTGAAGAGAGGTGCCATTCTGTGAGGCTGGCTGCTGGTTGTGTGGGCGGCGGGCCGGTCCCTGCTTGCAAGCCAAGCGCCCTCCAGCAGCTGTTCATGTCTGCAGCAAGTCCTGCTTGTTATTCTGCCGGCCAGCACTGTCTGCACCTCTGTTTATGTGCTGGGCCGGCAGTGTCACTATTCACAGAGGCCAGTCTGCAGAGCTGTGATGTCATCCAGCCCTCCTCACATGCCTGCTGGAGAAGAGATCAACGGCAGACAAGTCGGGGGAAGGTGAGAATGTCTGTTTCTCCTCTACATAAAGTAGCCCTGATTTGTCTTTATGGCTGAGTACATGTGATGTGTGCATGGCTGTGTGTGTGCATGCCTGGGTGGATGGCTGTGTGCATGCCTGGGTGGATCGCTGTGTGCATGTGTGTGCATGGCTGTGTGTGTGCATGCCTGGGTGGATCGCTGTGTGCATGCCTGGGTGGATCGCTGTGTGCATGTGTGTGCATGGCTGTGTGTGTGCATGCCTGGGTGGATCGCTGTGTGCATGCCTGGGTGGATCGCTGTGTGCATGTGTGTGCATGGCTGTGTGTGTGCATGCCTGGGTGGATCGCTGTGTGCATGCCTGGGTGGATCGCTGTGCGCATGTGTGTGCATGGCTGTGTTCATGTGTCCATGGCTGAGTGCATTTGTGCATGACTGAGTGTGAGGCTGTGTGTGTGCATGTCTGGGTGCATGACCAGGTGCATGTGTCTATGGCTGAGTGCATTTGTGCATGACTGAGTGTGAGGCTGTGTGTGTGCATGTCTGGGTGCATGTGTCCATGGCTGAGTGCATTAGTGCATGACTGAGTGTGAGGCTGTGTGTGTGCATGTCTGGGTGCATGTGTCCATGGCTGAGTGCATTAGTGCATGACTGAGCGCAGGGCTGTGTGTGTGTGTGTGTGTGTGTGTGTGCGCGCGTGTCTGGGTGCATGACCAGGTGCATGTGTCCATGGCTGAGTGCATTAGTGCATGACTGAGCGCAGGGCTGTGTGTGTGTGTGTGTGTGTGTGTGTGTGCGCGCGTGTCTGGGTGCATGACCAGGTGCATGTGATCATGGCTGGGTGCATGTGTCCATGGCTGAGTGCATTTGTGCATTACTGAGCGCAGGGCTGTGTGGGTACATGTTTGGGTGCATGACTGGGTGCATGTGTTCATGGCTGGGTGCATGTGTCCATGGCTGAGTGCATTAGTGCATGACTGAGCACAGGGCTGTGTGTGTGCGCGTGTCTGTGTGCATGGCCGGGTGCATGTGTTCATGGCCGGGTGCATGTGTTCATGGCCGGGTGCATGTGTTCATGGCTGGGTGATGTGTCCATGGCAGAGTGCATTTGGGCATGACTGAGTGTGGGGCTGTGTGTCTGCATGTCTGGGTGCATGACCGCGTGTATATGTTCATGGCTGGGTTCATGTGTGCATGGCTGAGTGCATGTGTGCATGGCTGGGTGTATGACTGGGTGCATGTGTGCATGGCTGGGTGCATGGCTGAGTGCATGATTGGGTGCATGTGTGCATTGCTGGGTGCACTGCGGGGTGCATGTTTATGAATATGAATATATAAAGAGGGTGCACTGATGCAGGTGCATCTCAATGAATTAGAATACCATCAAAAAGTGACTATTTCAGTAATTCAATACATAAAGTGACACACATATATTATATAGAGTCATTACACACAGAGGGATCTATTTCATGTGTTTATTCCGTTAATGTTGTTGAATGAAAACCCAAAGGTCATTATCTCAGAAATTTAAAGTAGGGAGGATGAAAGGTTAAACGCTGTGCTGCCGTATTCCACCAGACATTTAAGGGTTTATATAATATTGATTTATTAGTCAAAGCGTTTCAGGGCTCCCTCCACATGACAATATGATATTGATTTGTCCTGAGGAAGGGGCCAGGGAACCCTCTAATGCGTTCATAAATAAATCAATATTATATTCCCCCTTTGATGTCTCGTGGAATACGGCAGCGTGTTTTTTTATCCCTTCATCCTCCCTACTTGAATTTTATGAGATAATGACCTTTGCGTTTTCATTGGCTGTAGGCTTGTCTTTGTACTGTATGTGTACAGTTCTGTATAATGTATGTGTGCATGTCTGCATTGCGTATATAAAATTGTATGCATTTTTTTATAAAATTTGTGTATGTGGGGGGTATATCTGGGGGGTGGGCAGGGGCCACTGTCAACATGTGGTCAGAGTGAGCAGGTAAATATGTGAGGAGACAGTATGGGGTAGAAGAGAGAGGGGACTGCTTGGGGGACAGTGTGAGGATACAGTAAGCAGGACTCTGGAGTTGGTAAGCCAAACCACCGACTCCAACTCCTCAATTTCCCTTACTCTGACTCCACGACTCAGATTTCCTCATACACGGCTCATGTTTAAGTGATAAATTTATTGTACAATGGGAGCATCAGGCTTTAATCATTATGTTGATACAATAATCAAGATATTTAGATAGATTCTACTGTACCCAATTCATTATATATTGTAGGAGTCGGAGTTGCTCTATTTTTCTACCAACTCCACAGTCCTGACAGCAAGGAAAGGATAGTATACTGAGGAGGGGGGTGTGATGAGGTGCATAATATAAAGACTGGGTAGTATAGGTTTGGGGGCAGTGTGAAAGGGCCCTTTTAGGAAAACAGCAGTGTGGAGGGCATGTACCAGGAGAGGGACAGTGTGGAGGGCATGTACCAGGAGAGGGACAGTGTGGAGGGCATGTACCAGGAGAGGGACAGTGTGGAGGGCATGTACCAGGAGAGGGACAGTGTGGAGGGCATGTACCAGGAGAGGGACAGTGTGGAGGGCATGTACCAGGAGAGGGACAGTGTGGAGGGCATGTACCAGGAGAGGGACAGTGTGGAGGGCATGTACCAGGAGAGGGACAGTGTGGAGGGCATGTACCAGGAGAGGGACAGTGTGGAGAGCATGTACCAGGAGAGGGACAGTGTGGAGGGCATGTACCAGGAGAGGGACAGTGTGGAGGGCATGTACCAGGAGAGGGACAGTGTGGAGGGCATGTACCAGGAGAGGGACAGTGTGGAGGGCATGTACCAGGAGAGGGACAGTGTGGAGGGCATGTACCAGGAGAGGGACAGTGTGGAGGGCATGTACCAGGAGAGGGACAGTGTGGAGGGCATGTACCAGGAGAGGGACAGTGTGGAGGGCATGTACCAGGAGAGGGACAGTGTGGAGGGCATGTACCAGGAGAGGGACAGTGTGGAGGGCATGTACCAGGAGAGGGACAGTGTGGGTGGCATGTACCAGGAGAGGGACAGTGTGGAGGGCATGTACCAGGAGAGGGACAGTGTGGAGGGCATGTACCAGGAGAGGGACACTGTGGAGGGCATGTACCAGGAGAGGGACAGTGTGGAGGGCATGTACCAGGAGAGGGACTCTGTGGGGGTCCTTATTTGTGCAGAGAACACATTGAGGGCAATTATTTATTCATGGGCTCAGTGTAGGGCATATAAATTTATTTAGGCAACATTATAATGACTCTCTTATTTTTAAGAGCGCTGTGTAGGGATGTGCTGCAGAAGAGCAGAGAAGATGGAAGTCTGTAAAGACATGAAGAGTCATCATGGTGTCTGCACAAGATGAAGAAATGAAAGATAATGACTAATCAGGGAAGATGTGACCTATAAGGTACCTGGATGTAAATGTTTCTTTGTTACCGTGCTGCGTCTCATCGGTGCTGTGGCTCCTGTACGGTCTGCAGTCGGATGAATGATAACAACTCCCAGTATCTTCTTACCATTGTTAAGGACATACTGGCAGTTGGAGATATATGCAATACAAGGGGCTGACCTGACATTACAATTGGTGTACCATGTACTGATGGTGGTCCTGGTGCTCAGATTCAAGTACAAATGGTGGTCCTAGTGATTTATATATGTACTAATGATAAAAATAATCTTTATATAGCACCAACATTTTCCGGAGCGCTTAACAAATCAGATTCATATACAAACAGTCATGAGAAACAGTTTTGGAAATCACCATAATTAAAAAGCAAACAATAACGACAATCCTGCTTGCAAGAGCTTACAATCTACAATAAAGTGGGGGTGACACAAAGTACAGGGGTTTATTTACAATCATGGTTCAGCCATTTTGAGGTTGTGGAATAGATGAGAGTGGAGTAAAGTGGCCAACAGCCAGTCTGTGTAGAGCTTTTCGGTCTGATGGAGTTAAACAGTTATGTTCAGGGAAGTTGAGGATAACCTATGTCTGAATAACTGATTAGGGAGCGTGATAGGCCGCCCTAAAAAGATGTGTTTTAGAAAAAAATTAATTACTACGCAATGTAATTCCTACCATAGAGGCACAACAAATAAGACTGTTTTCGTGCAGTATTAAGCATTAATTAGGTATTCAAATTTACAAAAATCGCTTGGCTTTTAGGGGGGCTTCGCTCCCCCAAACCCCCCCACCGGGGGCTTTGCCCCTCAGAACCCCGCTGGGGGGTGACACCCCCCTTTCAGGGCCGGTTTGTGTTTCTTGGACCCCTACCTTGGGAAATTTCTGGGTGCGCCACTGAGTGGTAGTATACAGGCCCCCCCCCCCATCGGTATACAGGGCCCCCCCCCCTTGCTGCCGCAAACCTGTAAAGTAATACATCATTATACTTATCCCTGCCATCGCCGCCGCCTTCGCGCTCCTCCGGGTCTTCATGCTTCTTCCGGCTTCCTCCTCTGGCGCACAGACAATGACGTCATTGCCTGCGCCCACCGGAGGAGGAAGCCAGAAGAAGCATGAAGACCCGGAGGAGCGCGATGGTGGCGGCGACGACAAGGATAAGTATAATGATGTATTACTTTACAGATTTACGGCAGCAAGGGGGGGGCCCTGTATACCGATAGGGGGGCCTGTATACCGATGTGGCTGATTTTTGTGCTGAAAAACTCGGCTTATACGCGAGTATATACGGTAACCTAGAATGGAGTCGCTATTTAACTAACTTTCTCTGTAGCAGCGGCAGCGTCTGACACTAAGCTCCAACACTGAGAAAATGACAAAGAGGGGAAATGGCTGTTTCTTATATGGCAAGGACAGTACAACTAGGACCTTGCAATCTGGCCAATCAGGTGGCCGCTAGCGATCACGTGGTTGTGATGTGGCGCCATCTGATTGGCCAAATCGCTACTGGCCATCTAATTGGCTGGTAGTCACAAGTCCTTGTCCAGCGATCGGATGTCTTCTTTGTCGATCCCGTTGCAGACGTCGGACAGATGAGTTTGTAATTTTATTATCTTTAACAACTTTTAATCACTTTTAGGGTACTTTCGCTGTATATCTATAGATACACTGCGAAAGTATTCATACTCGCTATACTCGCAACGAGTACCGAACATCAGTACCTACTCGTTGCGAGTATAGCCAGTACGAATATTACGGTACTCGCTCATCCCTAGTTTTTGACCTACCGCAACTGCCAGATTTGCAGGATCGCAGCAAAAATGGCACTTGCCTCATCTGCCATAAGTCCCATAGAGAATGAATGGTAGCTTGCCGCAAGTTGACCGTTACGCAGCAGATGTGGTAAATCTGCCATACCTGCCGCAAATAAGAGAAAAACGCTCATGTGGGGCAAAAAAATCACATGTATAAACTACGTAAAAGGAATAAGAATTAAAAAGAGTAAATATTATTATTATTATTATTATTATTATTATTATTATTATTACAATTATAGCCCTATTAATTCCATGGCATTTTACATGTGGAAAGTGTATACAAAAATAAGTGCAAGTTGCATGGAGAACATATGGCACACAGGTACAGAAGGAGAGAAGATGCTATCTGTGAGGGTTCACAATCTACAAGGGGACAGGTGATGATACATTAGAAGAGGGAAGAGTTGGTGGTGCAGTGGTTTGGTGGACCAAGGCTCACAGTAGATTGTAGGCTTGTCGGAAGAGGTGAGTTTTCAGGTTTCTTTTAAAGGTTTCCAGAGTAGGTGAGAGTCTGATATGTTGGGGCAGAGAGTTTCAAAGTATAGCAGATGCACGGGAGAAGTCTTGCATGCGGATGTGAAAAAGGAGATAAGGGGGAGCAGAGGAGGAGATTATGAGTGGAACGCAGGTAGCATGAGGGTAGGTATCGGGAGACCATGTCACAGATGTGCAGAGGAGACAGATTGTAAACAGCTTTATATATAATAGTTAGGGTTTTAAACCAGGGCCTCTGAGAAATAGGGAGCCAATGAAGAGCTTGGCAGAGTGGAGAGATTGGAGAATAGCGAGGAGACAGGTGGATTAGTCGGGCAGCAGAGTTTAGGATAGATTGGAGTGGTGCAAGAGTGCTAGAAGGGAGGCCAGAGAGCAGAAGGTTACAATAATTGAGGCGGGAGCTGATGAGGGCATGGACAAGTCTTTTTACAGTGGAAATGGAATGGGTGTTAGCGCTCGGATTGCAACCAGACGATGCTCACGAGATATTTACCTGAAGGCTTTATTAAATCAGTGTAGAATTCCAATTGGAATTCTACACTGATTTAATAAAGCCTTCAGGTAAATATCTCGTGAGCATCGTCTGGTTGCAATCCGAGCGCTAACATCCATTACATTTCCATTATACACTTTCACGCCTTCCCCTCCGGGAAGTGCGAGTCTGAGCAGCTCGGCTCCCGGACCGTGCTCACTACTACACGCCACTCCCATCCGTGTGCCTCGCCAATCACCGACTCGCACGACGAAGGAACACAGCACAGCCCACCTGTCGGATCCCCACGGCTCGGAGGCCTCGTCAGCTTGCCCCTCGCTCGCCAGCCAGCGAGTCGCTTCCCGACTCGCACGAACAAGGACTGCACCACGTCCCCTCTCGCTTGGCTTGTCCGACCCGGAGGTCACGCTGAATTGTTCCCCGCTCGTCAGTCAGTTGTGTAACCCAGGCACAACGTAATCAGGTGAGCACTTGGGTATTTTAACCGATTTTAACACAGTGATTAAGCAGTTTGGCGCAACCTGTTTTATTTTTACTAAGTCTTTTTACAGTGTCAAGGTCAAGGAATGAACGGATCCGGGAAATATTTTAGAGTAGTAGTCAGCAGGAGGTAGCAAGGGCTTGGATATGTGGCTTGAAGGAGAGGTCGGAGTCGAGGATTACGCCGAGGCACCAAGCGTGGGGGGAGCGCTGGGATAATTGAGAAGCTATTGACATTGATGGAAAGGTCAGGTGGGGGGGAGAGTGGGTTGGGGAAAAATGATGAATTCTGTTTTGTCCATGTTCAGTTTCAGAGACGAGCAGAAAAGAAAGATGAGATAGCAGACAGACATTGTAGAATTATGGATAACAAGGAGGTGATGTCAGGTCCAGAGAGGTAGATTTGAGTGTCATCAGCGTAGAGATGATACTGAAGACGAGGGACTCAATAAGGTGAAGAGGTGGGGTGCGAGAGGGCGATGCTGAATGTCCGGTCTGTTAGATATGAGGAGATCCAGGAGAGGGCCACATCAGTGATACCAAGAGATTCCAAAATCTGTAGTGGGAGGGAATGGTCAACAGTGTTGTAGGCAGAAAATAGGTCAAGGAGGAGGAGGACAGAGTAGTGTCATTTGCTCTTGGCGGTTAATAGGTCGTTGGTAACTTTGGTTAAGGCTGTTTCGGTGAAGTAATGTGGTCGGACGCCAGATTGCAAGCGGTCAAAGAAGGAGAATGAGGAGTAGTGGAGGACAGTGCAAGATGGACATGGTGTTCCAGTAATTTTGAGGAAAAGGGGAGAAGTAATATTGGGCGATAGCTGGAAACAGACGATGGGTCGAAAGGAGGGCTTTTTGAGGATGGGTGTGATCACGACATGCTTGAAGGATGAGGGGAGGACACCAGTAGTAAGTGATGTGATAAGTTGAAGAGATGGGTTAGGGTTGGGATGAAGACAGAGATGAGGCTGGGAATGAGGAGGGAAGGAGAGGGCAGTGATGTTGTGAGAAGAAGCTGTGGGGACAGTGGGTCAAAGCTGCCTCTGATGTTATTGATCTTCTATTTGAAGAAAGAGGCAAAGTCTTTGGCCGAGATAAGAGGAGAGGGAGGAGGTGCAGGGGGCCGGAGTAGAGAATTGAAAGATTTAAATAACAGTTTGGGATTGTGAGACACGGAAGTTATTAGAGATGAGAAGTAGGCTTGTTTTGCGGCAGAGAGTGCGGACTGGAAGTTAGTGAGGGACTGTTTGAACATAGCAAAGGGCTCAGTGGAATGAGATTTCTTCCATCTCCGCTCAGCAACCCTAGAAGCCTGTCTCAGGTCTTTAGTGAAGGTGGTGTGCCAGGATTGCCTGTTTGTGCGTGGTTTGTTGTATATGAGGGGGGCAGCCAAGTCAAGGGCAGTAGTTATTGTGATGTTATATAGGGTGGTGGCAGGATCTGTGTTATGTAAGGAAGCTATGTCGGCGAGGGGGAGAAGGGATTCTGAGAATGAGTGTAAATCTATGTGCTTTAGATTTCGGCGAGGATGAGTGAGATTGCGGGGTGGGGGAAGTGAAGAAGTGCAGGAAAGGGAGGAGAAAGTCCGAAGATTGTGTTCAGACAGGGAGAGGGGTGAGTTTGAGAGGTGAATCATCTGAATTTTGTAGCAATTTCTGATATCCAGTGGCATTGAGATCTCCATTAATGTAGAATGGCCCCACTATCTTTGTACCCCATATACCACACCATTCCATCAATCTTTGTGTTCCAACAGTCTTGGAGGGTTCTATCCACTTTTGGTAAGTGTCAGACCAATAGGGGTGGGTTTGTTTGTTAACTTCACCATTCACCAAAAACGTTTTCCTCATCACTCATCTGAAGGCAATTGTCTATGCTGTGAAGATATGAGATGTGCAGCATCTGAAACAACGGATACTGTAAGCCTGTGCTAGCATTTCTTCTATGAGTTGCTATCAGTGTGTCAAGAGTGGGAGAAGAGGTTTGCATTGATAATCCAACACAATGGGCAGCAGTTTGAACGTATTTTATAAGTGGTCATAAACGTGTAAACAACTCATGAAAGAATAAAGTTATGTTAAAACGAAGCACACCATCGTTTTTCTTATAAAATTCTCAATACGTTTGATGTGTCACATTACCGTGAAAAAATAAATTTGGATCCAAATGGCCACCATGGTCACCACCCATCTGGAAAAATGTTCCCCCTCCCATATACTAATGGGCGACAAACAGGAAGTTGATATCATCAACCATTCCCATTTTATTTAGATGCAGCCAAATAAATAGCCCACCCTGTATTAATGTAAATGAATAATATCACATTGGTAAGGAAGATGATTCCCTCGCACATACTAAAAGTAAATGGAAAAGGAGAAAGTCAGCCAGGGGATGCACTTATGCATCCTATAATTATTTAATACGTCCTATAACGATCTAGTGCAATGATCCAATAATGAGAACAAAAATCTGTAAGCTGAATAAAGCGGAATACCTTATTCCAGATAGAGAGAAATCACTCAAATGAGAGGTGTATCCCATATAATAGGGAGTTATGTGGACTGTCTTTAAATATATAAAAAAGACAAGCAACAAAAAAACATATTGTCATAATGCTATAGTGGTGAAAATCTGAAACAAGTGTGGCGCCCCACCGGGTAGGCTGCTACCAGAGGTACTGCACTCCTCCATTATAGGGAGAGTTGGGTCTCTGGTCTCCAGGTGCTGGCATGGCGCAGTTAATCATCACACACACAACACTTAGGACCCCGGGACGGTGGGTGGACCCAGAGGGAGGACCCAAGCATAGCCTGGAGGGAAAGTGTAGAGTAGTAGAGGAGAGAGAGCAGCGAGAGAAAGGAGTGAATTGGAAGTTGGGAGTGAAGGAGCGGTGTGGTGTTGACTCCTGTGGGCTGGGACACGACCACGCTCACCCTGGGAGGGAAAGACAGACAGGTGTGGAGGAAGGAGCCCTTGGGATTTGCAACGAGACATAGACGACACAGGGAACCAGACATGAACACGTCGCTGATGCTGCAGGCCTGAACCGTTGAACCTGAGGTCCCGAGTTCCTAAGGGGAGCTGCGGCCTAACACTCGACACAACTTGTAGAAGGCGACTGAACAATGGGGCAGTAATAATAATAATAATAATAATAATAAAGCTTTATTTATATAGCGCCAACATATTCCGCAGCGCTTTACAATGTAGGGTTAGAGTACAGAAAATATAATACAGTAAGTAATTACAGTAGAGAACAAAAACAGTACAATAATTGGATACAAAACAATAGGCATAGAATCAATGTAAAAAAAAAATACAATAAATAAAGCAAGAAATGAAGGTGACCCTGCTCAAAAGAGCTTACAATCTACAATAGGATAGGGGTTGCACAAGGTACAGGGGCTTATTGCACTGATGGTCCAGGCATCTTGAGGAAATGGGGCATAGAGATAAGCTTACATGGATGGTCATTGTACAATCTGTGTAGACCTTTTTTGGTTTGGTGGAGTTTATAGAAGAGTAATATCCAGAGGGATAGCCCATTCACTGTCTACAGTACAAAGGACTTCTATTAGGGAGTATGATAGGCCGCCTTAAAAAGATACGTTTTTAGGGATCGTCTGAAGCCATGCAAGTTGTGGATAGTCCTGATTTCTTGGGGTAAAGCATTCCAGAGTTTTGGTGCAGCTCTAGAGAAGTCTTGGAGCCGGGAGTGGGAGGATCGGATTAGTACAGATGTCAGTCGAAGGTCATTTGAGGAACGTAGAGAACGGGTGGGGTGATAGACAGAGATGAGAGAGGAGAGGTAGGGGGGTGCTGCATTGTGAAGAGCTTTGTGGGTGAGAACAAGCAATTTGAATTTGATCCTGTAGTATACGGGCAGCCAGTGCAATGACTGGCAAAGAGCAGAGGCATCTGAGTAACGATTGGCCAGATGGGTGATCCTGGCTGCTGCGTTAAGGATGGACTGGATAGGAGAAAGTCTGGTGAGGGGAAGGCCGCTTAATGGAGAATTGCAATAGTCAAGGCGGGAATGGATGAGGGCCACGGTGAGGGTTTTTGTTGTTTCCAGGGTGAGAAAGGGGCGGACTCTAGAGATATTCTTCAGGTGTAAGCGACAGGAGCGGACGAGACATTGTGTGTTGGAGGAGAAGGAGAGATCGGTGTCAAAAATAACACCCAGACAGCGAGCCTGCTGCCTAGGCGTTATCGTGGTGCCACAAACTGAGAGAGAGATGTCCGATTTAGGGAGGTTAGTGGATGGGGGGAGCAGAAGAAGTTCAGTTTTGGAAAGGTTTAGTTTCAAATAGAGAGTGGACATGATATTGGAAACTGCAGCTAGACAGTCATTGGTGTTCTTTAATACCGCAGGGGTAAGGTCAGGGGCTGAAGTGTATAGTTGTGTGTCATCAGCATAAAGATGGTACTGGAAGCCAAATCTGCTGATGGTCTGTCCAATCGGGGCTGTGTAGAGAGAGAAGAGGAGAGGGCCAAGGACTGAACCCTGAGGGACCCCAATAGTGAGGGGAAGAGGGGAAGAAGTGGAGCCAGCAAAAGATACACTGAAAGAGCGGTCAGAAAGATAGGAGGAGAGCCAGGAGAGAGCAGTGTCCTTTATGCCAATGGAGTGCAGCATAGAGAGTAGGAGCTGATGGTCGACAGTGTCAAAAGCTGCAGAGAGATCAAGGAGAATAAGCAGAGAGTGGTCACCATTACGTTTTGCTGTCAGAAGGTCATTGGTCACTTTGATGAGGGCGGTTTCTGTAGAGTGAAGGGGGCGGAAACCAGACTGTAATGGGTCTAGCAGAGAGTGAGCGGAGAGGTAACGGGTGAGGCGGGAATAGACCAGGCGCTCCAGGAGTTTAGAGATGAAGGGGAGATTGGAGACTGGTCTGTAGTTATTTGTGCATGATGGGTCGAGAGTGGTTTTCTTTAATAATGGAGTAATGATCGAGTGTTTGAAGGAGGAGGGGAAGATGCCAGAAGAGAGGGAGAGATTGAAGATTGTGGCTAAGTGAGTGGTGACGACTGGAGAGAGGGACTGGAGCAGGTGTGAGGGAATGGGGTCAGTAGTGCATGTGGTGGGACGAGAGGAAGAAAGGAGCCTGGAGACTTCTTCTTCTGTGACTGGGTCAAATGTGGAGAGTGAGCCGGAGGAGATGTGGGGAAGAATGGGGGTGGCAGTGCTTGGAGGCTGAGAGCTGATTTCCTGGCGGATGTTGTCTATTTTCTCCATGAAATAGGAAGCTAGGTCATCAGCACAGAGGTCAGTGATGGGGGCCTGCACTTTCGGACTGAGGAGAGAGTGAAAGGTGTCAAAGAGTTTTTTTGGATTGTTGGATAGTGAGGAGACCAGGGTGGTGAAGTAGGTCTGTTTGGCAAGGTGAAGGGCGGAGTTGTAGGTTTTGAGCATGAATTTATAGTGGATAAAGTCTCCTGGTGAGCGAGTTTTCCTCCATAAACGTTCAGCACTCCTAGAGCATCGCTGGAGGAATCGAGTTTGTGGTGTGAGCCAGGGCTGTTTTGTTCTCTGTTTGGAAGTTCTGAGGGTGAGGGGCGCTACTTGGTCCAGGGAGCTTCTGAGAGAGTCATTGTAGTGATTTACTGCCTGATCTGGACAGGAGATTGAAGAGATTGGGGACAGAGATGAGATGAGGGAGTCTGTGAGAGCTTGAGGGTTAATGGCCTGTAGATTTCTGGATGTGTGATAGGTAGGATTGGGCTGTGTTGGCCGAGGGTTAGTGAGTGAGAAGGATAGAATGTTGTGGTCAGAGAGTAGAGGTGAGTTATCCAAGAGGGAGGATGAGCAGAGCCGGGTAAAGATCAGGTCAAGGGTGTTACCGTTTTCGTGATCAAGATGGGGTACAATTGAGCACCTGTGGCTGTCAGTACCCGAGCTCTGTGTGCTGAGGCAACGAGAGGAGTAGTGACACTAGCTTATAGCGCTAAAGGACCACCAGAGATATAAACACCTAGTGAGAGAGAAAGGAACACCTACAGAGACTTGACTGCACTGTCCCAGTTCTTGACACAATGCTGAAACGGAGGTTGGCAAGGGAAGTACCCAGCAGCCATGCTGAAACAACTTAGTAACAGTAACAGAACTCCAGATGGGGTGTGTGAAAGTTGTCTTAGGGGCAACCACCATCTGCAGAGGCCACATGAGACATCAGGGTGCTGATGACCTAATGACCATCTGCAAAGGTATGAACTGACTCCTCCATCCTGTTGCCCTGGAGACTGTGCACCACCTGTAGGGAGAGAAACAATCCAAGCTGCCGGTCACCTTCCCCAGAGGTTCTGAAGCAGCGGCAGCCATCCTGGCCTCATACCGCAGGTAGCGTCATGAGTACCGCTTTTCCCTGTCATTCCTGTCATCTTCCCCTTTTGTTAAATGACACCGCCATGGTCATGGGACTGGGTCTTGGCCCCTGTTTGTCCCGTGAAAAGAACTGAGAGTTAAGAACAACTGCTGCCCAGTTCCCAAGTACCCCTGGCCCTGGAATGGGCGTGTCAACCTGGCATCACGAACAGGATGCGAGCGGCCCAGTAAAACCGGGTCTCGTTCACCTTAAAGAACTGTTAAGAAACTGTGTAAGAACTAGCTTGCAAAAATGGCGGTGAGAAAGAACGAGCGCAACGTGCAGGTCTGGGGGCGTGTCTGGGCCCTCATTATGGAAAGGACTTTAGTAAATGCGCAAAAGACCAGGCCCACCCTGATAACTAAAGAAAAGCCAAGGGGGCCTGCTATAGATGGCTGCTGACCCTGCCTAGAGGAGTGGGAAAGGGCCAGAAGGGTGAGGCCCCGGAACCAGAATGAGAGAGAGTTGCGTGGTGCAAGGAGCAAGGGGCATCATGGCGAGCAACGGGACAGACACTCTGGTTGGCAGACAAGAGGGAGAGAAAGCTCCCAAAGCAACTGGGGAAGCAGAGACTGGATATAGTTTACCGGTTCTGACGACTTCAAAGAGGCAATGAAAGAAATGAGCCAATTGCTAAATAGTGCATAGTTGTGGGCCGTTAACGCCTGGAAGCGGTCCCAGCTACAAAAAGCTGTACAAGAGCAGGTGCTGGAGCCTCCTGAACCACCAGAGGCAGCACCAGCGATAGAACCACCAAGCCAGAGCCGGCCAGTGACACCAGAACTGACAGAGGAGCCACTGGCTGCCACATCAGACCCGCCTGCACCAGCACCTCAGCCAGAGGGTGAATCCGCTGAGCAAGAGAGCAGTGAGAGCTTTGCAGAAATCCCAGAGGTCGAGAGCGGGAGGGCGAATTGGGCATCCTATGAAAGTCTAACATCGAGGTGTCCAATTACAGCCCAGGCAGAGAGCAGGGTCGAGGGCTGGTGCGATGGTGGATACTGGGCACAAAGACAAGCCGCTGAGGAGGAAGAGCGAGGACAGTGCCGAGACAGCTGGCAGCAGCAAGAAGAGGCTAACCTGGAGGAGAAGGCCTACGTGCGATAGACTTTGGCACCCAACCCAGCGGAGTGGCGCCGAGGAGTAGTTGTGGACTTCCACCTTCAGGACGGCTGGGGGTTCATAAAGAAGTACGGCTTGGAGCAGGAGGTTTTTGTCAGCGAGGCTGGCACGCATTGCGGTTGTACGAGCTCCTTCAGCCTCGAGCCTATATGCAGAGCCCGCTGAACTTTTGAGTGGGGAGGACAGTTTGTAAGCAAGCGGCCTTTACCTATAAAGTAAGACCTAGAAAGTCAGTATATATAGTAGTTAGAATGTTAAATCGTGTATATAGTGTATGTAACTGGTTAGTTAAGTACTAGGAAACTGTAAAAATGTAAATTGTAGTGTGCATAATTAACCCGCCATGATCACCTTTTAGTTGGGCAGAGGACTTTTGACAAAGAACTGTTTTTGAACCCCGGTAGGGGATGCGGCTCAACAAATCTGTGGACTTGTGTTTTTCTTTTTATGAGCACTTTTTACGACTTTGTTTACGGACATTTTGTATTTTTAATTTTTCCTTTGGTGACGACCTTGAAGGACTGGACTGACTGTATTAATTGCAATGTTCAATCATAATTGCCTCCCGAAAGGGAAGAAAAGTGATGAGTAATGTTATTGTAATTGTTGTTCGGGAATAAGCTAACCTTTGCCAAGGGGGAATGTGGCGCCCCACCTGGTAGGCCGCCAACAGAGGTACTGCACACCTCCATTAGAGGGAGAGTTATGCTGGGATAGCACAGTTAAGCTTCACACACACAATACCCTAGGATGGTGAGTGGACCCAGAGGGAGGACCCAAGCATAGCCGTGAGGGAAAATGCGGAGTAGTAGAGGAGAGAGAAAAGTGAGAGAAAGGAGTGAAGTAGAAGTCGGGAGTGAAGGAGCTGTGTGGTGTTGACTTTCGTGGGTTGGAGCACTACCACGCTCCTCATGGTAGGGAAAGACCAACAGGTGTGGATTAAGAAAGGAGCCCATGGGGTACAGAATGAGACGTAGATCACCCGTATGCCCATATCTGGCGAGACAGAGGGGCTGGTGGACGACACAGGGAACCGGCCCTGGACACGCCGCGAATGCTGTAGGCCCGAACTGTTGAACCGGAGGCCCCGAGTTCCTAAGGGGAGCTGCAGCCAAACACCAAACACAACTTGGAGAAGGCAGCCGAACAGGGTACGGGTAAGTTCACATTACCCGGCGTGTTGGTCGTCGGCGGCTGGGCGGGACCCGCCAGGAAGCTCCGGCGCCGTGCACCGGCTTCCTGGCGGGTATGAGCGGCGGGAGCCGGCGGGTGACGGGCGGTAGCCGGCGGATGCACAGCGTCTTCTCGCCGGCGGCTCTGCAGCGGCTGGAAGCAGGACATGATTCTGCTTGCAGCCGCTGCAGAACCGGCCGGTTTATGGGACAAGCTCATTCTTTGCTAACCCGCTGGGAAACCTGCGGGTTAGCAACGGATGACGCTGTGTAACCGCTGGTGTGTGCACAGCCTTGGGCTGTTTACATTAGTTTTAATGTTAATCCAAACGCCGGTTTGGATTAACATAAATTTAAATAAAACCAATGTAAACAAAACGGCGGTTTACACAGGTAAACCGCCGAAAACCCGGCCAGTGTGCACTTACCCTACAACTGAGCACCCGTTGCTGTCGGTACCCAAGCTATGTGTGAGGAGGCGCTGAGAGGAGTGGCGACACTAGCTTATAGCGCTGAGGTACCACCAGAGACAGAAACACCTAGTAAGAGAGAAAGGAACACCAACAGAGGATCAATTGCACTGTCCCTGTTCTGGATACAATGTTGAACTGGAGGTTGGCAAGGGAATTACCCGGCGGCCATGCTAAAACAACTGAATAAAAGTAACAGAACTCCAGCTGTGGTGTGTGAGAGTTTTCTTAGCTGCGACCACCGGCTGCAGAGGCCACATAAGACAACGGGGTGCTGATGACCTGATGATTATCTGCCAAGGTACGAACTGACTCCTCCATCCTGCTGCCCTGGAGACTGCGCTCCCCCTGCGGGGAGTCAAACAATCCAAGCTGCCGATCACCTTCCCCATAGGTTCTGAAACATCAGCAGCCGTCCTGGCCGCATACCAGAGGTGATATCTCGAATACTCCTTTTCCCTTTCATCCCTGTCATCTTCCACTTTTAATAAATGGCACCGCCAAGGTCAGGGGACCAGGTCTCGGCCCCCGTCTGTCCCCGTGAAAAGAGCCGAGAGTGAAGAAGAACAACTGCTGCCTGGTTCCTGAGCACCCCGTCCCTGAAGTGGGCATTTCACAAGTACTGACTAAAAACACATGCAGAAAAAAAGATGCCTTCTGGCAAAGGGAATTTGCATACAGGTCCGCATAAATCCAAAGCAGAGAATTAAAGGCAAATTCCTAATGGTAAGTATATAAGGAGATTTACTGCTGCACAGAAGAATCCAATACAATGTTAGAAGATTACCTGATGAGTGGAATAACAGAGTTGCGCTGTGAGCTAGAAAAAATGGTGTCTGGCAGGCACTATTAAATGCTGGCCAGTAGGTGATGTTATTCCTGAGTGGTGAAAAGGCTTTGGCAAAAGTCAGAGATAGCCAAGATAAATGGACATATGCAGTGCGAGGTAGACTATAAGTGATGGAGGCACAGTATTAATATTTTGGTGTCTGGAAACACAAAAGTGCATATCTAATATATAATTGCCGTAGGCACGTTTGTGTCGGACCCCGGCACGCCGTGGCTTTGTCACTATGTGACGCCACCACGTGCGAGGCATTGCCCGCGTAGCGGGCATTGCGACCCCTCGCCGCTGTCATCCCGCTCCGGAGCAGCTGCTGTCAGCACATGCTGACACAGTGCTCCGGAGCCTGTGCCCCTGTGCCCCTGTGATCCCGCTCCGGAGCAGCTGCTGTCAGCACATGCTGACACAGTGCTCCGGAGCCTGTGCCCCTGTGCCCCTGTGCCCCCGCTCTGGAGCAGCTGCTGTCAGCACATGCTGACACAGTGCTCCGGAGCCTGTGCCCCTGTGCCCCCGCTCCGGAGCAGCTGCTGTCAGCACATGCTGACACAGTGCTCCGGAGCCTGTGCCCCTGTGATCCCGCTCCGGAGCAGCTGCTGTCAGCACATGCTGACACAGTGCTCCGGAGCCTGTGCCCCTGTGCCCCTGTGCCCCTGTGCCCCTGTGCCCCGTCATACTTACCACCAGATCGCACCCGCCTCCGTCTTCCGCCCGCTATCTTCTATGTCGCCGCCCCGTACATATTGAAACCAAGATGGCGGCCGGGAAGTATCACGAGAGTTCCCGGCCGCCATCTTGGTTTCGCCCTGTTCACAGTGGCGACATGCAAGATGGCGATGGAAGTAAGTATTTCGCCGCCACTCTGCCCCCCCTGGCCTCCACTGACCACTCTGCCCCCCGGCCTCTGCTGACCACTCTGTCCCCCTTGATCTCCGCTGACCACTTTGCCCCCCCGGCCGCCGCTGACCACTCTGCCCCCCTTCCCTCCACTGACCACTCTGCCCCCCCTTCCCTCCACTGACCACTCTGCCCCCCCACCCTCAGCTGACCACTCTGCCCCCAACTGCCCTCCGCTGACCACTGTGCCCCCCCAGCCTCCGCTGATCACCCTGCCCCCCGACCTTCGCTGACCACTCTGCCCCCCCCTTGGGCCTACGCTGACCACTCTGCCCCCCCCCGTTCTCTGCTGACCACTCTGCCTTCCGTCCTCCGCTGATAAACTCTGCCCTCCGTCCTCCGCTGACCACTCTGCCCTCCGTCCTCCGCTGACCACTGAGCCACTGTACAGTGCTGACCACTGAGCCACCGTGCAGTGCTGACCACTGAGCCACCGTACAGTGCTGACCACTGAGCCACCGTACAGTGCTGACCACTGAGCCACCGTACAGTGCTGACCACTGACCCACCGTACAGTGCTGACCACTGAACCACCATATACAGTGCTAACCACTGAGCCACCATATACAGTGCTAACCACTGAGCCACCATATACAGTGCTAACCACTGAGCCACTGTACAGTGCTGACCACTGAGCCACCGTACAGTGATGACCACTGAGCCACCGTAGAGTGCTGACCACTGATCCACCATATACAGTGCTAACCACTGAGCCACCATATACAGTGCTAACCACTGAGCCACTGTACAGTGCTGACCACTGAGCCACCGTGCAGTGCTGACCACTGAGCCACCGTACAGTGCTGACCACTGAGCCACCGTACAGTGCTAACCACTGAGCCACCATATACAGTGCTAACCACTGAGCCACCATATACCGTGCTAACCACTGAGCCACCGTACAGTGCTAACCACTGAGCCACCGTACAGTGCTAACTACTGAGCCACTATAAATCTAATTTATAATTGCCTTAGCGCACTTCCGGCATTTTCGGGTCAACTTCCGTTGCCGTGGACGTGGCTGCCGCACTGAGCCACCGTACAGTGATGACCACTGAGCCACCATAGAGTGCTGACCACTGATCCACCATATACAGTGCTAACCACTGAGCCACCATATACAGTGCTAACCACTGAGCCACTGTACAGTGCTGACCACTGAGCCACCGTGCAGTGCTGACCACTGAGCCACCGTACAGTGCTGACCACTGAGCCACCGTACAGTGCTAACCACTGAGCCACCATATACAGTGCTAACCACTGAGCCACCATATACCGTGCTAACCACTGAGCCACCGTACAGTGCTAACCACTGAGCCACCGTACAGTGCTAACTACTGAGCCACTATAAATCTAATTTATAATTGCCTTAGCGCACTTCCGGCATTTTCGGGTCAACTTCCGTTGTCGTGGACGTGGCTGCCTTGCGGCAGCCACGCCACACACGGAGCAGTGGCCGCGTAGCGACCATTGCGAGCCGTAGCAATGCGCGAGCAATGGCCGCGAGGCCATTGCGAGCCGTTGCCGGATGCCTCTGTGCCTCTATCATACTTACCACCAGATCGCACCCGCCTCCGTCTTCCTGCATGTTCCTCTGTCCTCCATCTTCCGCCCGCTATCTTCTATGTCGCCGCCCCGTACATATTGAAACCAAGATGGCGGCCGGGAAGTATCACGAGAGTTCCCGGCCTCCATCTTGGTTTCGCCCTGTTCACAGTGGCGACATGCAAGATGGCGATGGAAGTAAGTATTTCGCCGCCACTCTGCCCCCCCCGGCCTCCACTGACCACTCTGCCCCCCCCGCCTCTGCTGACCACTCTGTCCCCCTTGATCTCCGCTGACCACTCTGCCCCCTGGCCGCCACTGACCACTCTGCCCCCCCTTCCCTCCACTGACCACTCTGCCCCCCATCCCTCCGCTGACCACTCTGCCCCCCAGCCTCCGCTGATCACTCTGCCCCCCGACCTTCGCTGACCACTCTGCCCCCCCTTCGGCCTCCACTGACCACTCTGCCCCCCCGTTCTCTGCTGACCACTCTGCCTTCCGTCCTCCGCTGATAAACTCTGCCCTCCGTCCTCTGCTCACCACTCTGCCCTCCGTCCTCCGCTGACCACTCTGCCCTCCGTCCTCCGCTGACCACTGAGCCACCAAACAGTGCTGACCACTGAGCCACCGTGCAGTGCTGACCACTGAGCCACCGTACAGTGCTGACCACTGAGCCACCGTACAGTGTTGACCACTGAGCCACCGTACAGTGCTGACCACAGAGCCACCGTACAGTGCTGACCACTGAACCACCGTACAGTGCTGACCACTGAGCCACCGTAGAGTGCTGACCACTGAGCCACCATATACAGTGCTAACCACTGAGCCACCATACACACTGCTAACCACTGAACCACTGTACAGTGCTGACCACTGAGCCACCGTGCAGTGCTGACCACTGAGCCACCAAACAGTGCTGACCACTGAGCCACCGTACAGTGCTGACCACTGAGCCACCGTACAGTGCTAACCACTGAGCCACCATATACAGTGCTAACCACTGAGCCACCATATACAGTGCTAAACATTGAGCCACCGTACAGTGCTAACCACTGAGCCACCGTACAGTGCTAACCACTGAGCCACCATAGAGGGCTAACCACTGAGCCACCGTACAGTGCTAACCACTGAGCCACCGTACAGTGCTAACCACTGAGCCACCGTACAGTGCTAAACACTGAGCCACCGTACAGTGCTAACCACTGAGCCACCGTACAGTGCTAACCACTGAGCCACCATAAAGTGCTAACCACTGAATCACCGTATACAGTCTTAAACACTCAGCCGCCATACAGTGCTAATCACTCAGCCACCTTATACAGTGCTAACCACTGAGCCACCTTATACAGTGCTAACCACTGAGCCACCGTACAGTGCTAACTACTGAGCCACCATACAGTGCTAACCACTGAGCCACCGTACAGTGTTAACCACTGAGCCACCGTACAGTGCTAACCACTGAGCCACCTTACAGTGCTAACCACTGAGCCACCATAAAGTGCTAACCACTGACTCACCGTATACAAGGTTAAACACTCAGCCACCATACAGTGCTGACCACTGAGCCACCGTACAGTGCTGACCACTGAGCCACCGTACAGTGCTAACCACTGAGCCACCATATACAGTGCTAACCACTGAGCCACCATATGCAGTGC
The DNA here is from genome assembly GCA_033576535.1 of Allobates femoralis. Lineage (NCBI taxonomy): Eukaryota > Metazoa > Chordata > Amphibia > Anura > Aromobatidae > Allobates > Allobates femoralis. The sequence goes on from JARQOC010000006.1 coordinate 172,201,083, forward strand.
TAAACATTGAGCCACCGTACAGTGCTAACCACTGAGCCACCGTACAGTGCTAACCACTGAGCCACCATAGAGGGCTAACCACTGAGCCACCGTACAGTGCTAACCACTGAGCCACCGTACAGTGCTAACCACTGAGCCACCGTACAGTGCTAAACACTGAGCCACCGTACAGTGCTAACCACTGAGCCACCGTACAGTGCTAACCACTGAGCCACCATAAAGTGCTAACCACTGAATCACCGTATACAGTCTTAAACACTCAGCCGCCATACAGTGCTAATCACTCAGCCACCTTATACAGTGCTAACCACTGAGCCACCTTATACAGTGCTAACCACTGAGCCACCGTACAGTGCTAACTACTGAGCCACCATACAGTGCTAACCACTGAGCCACCGTACAGTGTTAACCACTGAGCCACCGTACAGTGCTAACCACTGAGCCACCTTACAGTGCTAACCACTGAGCCACCATAAAGTGCTAACCACTGACTCACCGTATACAATGTTAAACACTCAGCCACCATACAGTGCTAATCACTCAGCCACCTTATACAGTGCTAACCACTGAGCCACCTTATACAGTGCTAACCACTGACCCACCATACTGTGCTAACCAATGAGCCTCCATACAAAGTTAAGCACTCTGCCTCCATATAGTGCTAACCACTGAGCGGCCATATACTGTGCTAACCACTGAGTCACCCATACTTTGCTAAACACTAAGCCACCGCGCAGTGCTAACCACTGAGCCACCGCGCTGTGCTAACCACTGAACCACCATACTGTGCTAACCACTAAGCCACCGTACAATGCTAACCACTGAGCCACCATACTGTCCTAACTACTGAGCCACCGTGCAGTGCTAAACATTGATCCACCATACAGTGCTAACCACTGAGCCACCGTACAGTGCTAACCACTGAGCCAGCATACAGTGCTAACCACTGAGCCACCGTACAGTGCTAACCACTGAGCCACTGTACAGTGCTAACCACTGAGCCACTGTACAGTGCTAACCACTGAGCCAGCATACAGTGGTTAGCACAGTATACGCTGGCTCAATAGTTAGCACTGTAAACTGAGCCTCAGTGGTTAGCACTCTATGGTGGCTCAATGGTTGGCACTGTATATGGTGGCTCAATAATTAGAGCAGTAATGTGACTCAGTGATTAGCACTGTATACGGTGACTCAGTGGTTAGCACTCTATGGTGGCTAAGTGGTTGGCACTGTATATGATGGCTCAATAATTAGAGCAGTAATGTGACTCAGTGGTTAGCACTGTATACGGTGACTCGGTGATTAGCATTGTATGGTGCCTCAGTGGTTGGCACTGTATATGGTGGCTAAACACATTATAATAGTATAATATAATAGGTCTTATTTAAAGTGATATAACACATCGATAGAAACGTAAGGTGAACACCTAGAGCACAGTAAACAATGAAAATATAAGAATAAGATATCACATAGTATAACGATATGGAAATTTATGCAAATATAAGAATAGTATTTGATATACATTATCACATGCTTCCTATTTTACCCAATGGGTTCTAATTTTGCTAAAACATATATCTAAAATTATACACATCCTTTCAATTTCATTGTAGCATCAGCATCACATTATTCTTGGATCGCTTTACAGCATTTCACTTATTCTTTCTGTCTATATCAATTAGATAAACCTTGATAAAGGCTGATAAGAAGCCAAAATGTTGGTTTAATCCCTGATGTATGAATTGGATTTGTAGTAAAGTGGAGTCCGTTCCTTTTACATCTACGTTTGGGCGTCAAAGTTATTTTTTAATCTACAAATATTGAATTAGATATGGAGATTAAATGTTATGAACACTTTTTTTTTAATGCTTTACTAAACATTGCTAGATATTGCGATCACAAACTATGTAAATTCTTGGAAAAACTAAACAGAATGATTTCAACCAGCACTCCATCACTGAGGTGGTGCAACGTCCCCTGCCCCATTTTTATACTTACTCTCCAGTGGCTTCATCCTATTTCTTCACTGCTCCTATCCAGGAGTGCCAACTTGTGCCCAATATTAGAATCAGAGAGTCCTCAGTGGTTGATACCTTTTAATGGCTAACTGAAGAGATGGTAAGAAAAAGCAAAGCAAGCTTTCAAGATCCTATCGCCTCTTCATAAGGCTAATAATGACACAAACTCTGTTGACACACACATATATATATATATATATATATATATATATATATATATATATATAGGGTAGGACGATGCAGTAAATACGACAGGTGATGTAGGGCAGAAAATAGTAGTCCGTCTTGGGAGGGAGAGAACAGCTGGGAAGGTAAAATCAGAGTTTCGAGATAAGAGGCACCGATTGTTTTATTGTCTTTTGATTAGTGGTTGGTCGAGACCTGAAAATTCCTCAACAAATGTAGAAAGACATAAATCCAAGTGAGACAATCATTCCTGCTTTAGGTGTGACAAAGTTCATTATCAGTTTATATCCCCACACACTTCTGTCTCTCTATGGTCTGAAGTTACCTTTTAAAACTAGTATTTTCATATCCAATATTGTGTGATCAGGCCTACAGAAATGTCTAGGCACAGGTAAATCTGTCATTCTTTCCTTTATTGTGTGGTGATGAAAGTTCATTGTGGTTCTGAGTAGTTGCCCAGTCTCGAAAGCTTGCTTTGCTTTTACTTACCATCTTTTCAGTTAGCCATTAAAAGGTATCAACCACTGAGAACTCTTAGATTCTAATATTTTTCTATCTACTGGCTAACACGGTGCAAACATTTTTTACCTCATCTTATGCTCATAAATTCTGATTGGCTGGAAGTCAGAAGTTACATCACAAGCTCTCAATGCATCTCTATGAGGGCCAGAATGAGTGTCTCATGGAGTTGCATTGAGTGGTGTGTCCGGGACACTCCTTGAAACATTGGAGCTGCCACAAGTCACAAAACATCGGAGACCGACCAGAGCAATTCTGATAAAGATGAAGACGGTGACAGGTGAGTAAAAGACAGGGGTTAATGGACTTACATTTAAGCATCACTCACTAAAATAAAAATAATGCTGGAATGGTGCTCTAAGCATTGTACCTTTCACGGTCTAGTAAGATGCTTGGTAGAAAGTAATTCCACCCTCTGAGTGATAACTCCTCCTCATTCAGAATTATTACCAGGAATATATAATCACATCTGTATGGCAAGTCTGCTTTGCAGAGGCTTGACAATAATAATTTTACAGCTATGCATTATTAAAAAGTGGTGAGACCCTGAGCCAAACTGAAAAAAATGTTAATAATACATAGAATTGGATCACACATAATATATCAATTCTAAAATGTGAGAGTCTTGAGTTTTGCTGTGAAATTGGATTATAACAGATTTACACATCCCTTTTTAAATTTCCTTTTGTTGTACTGCTTTGAAAGAATCAATGAGCCTTAAATCTCACAGGGCCTAAACTTTCTATAAAATCTGTGTAACACTAATAAACTGCTGACCTTTTGGAACATCTGACAGCAAAGAATGAATTCTCTATATGAGTATGAGCTGGATTCCTATAATATAAACAAAAGGAATTTTCTAGATAGACTAATACATAATAGATACATTATTTATTTAGGTTTGGTAAGTTGAGAAGTTTTTTGTAAGTATTAAAAAGGGTTGTCCGGTGTAAAAAAAAACATGGCTGCTTTTTCCAAAGATTTTGCCACATGTCCACAGGTTGTTATACATAAAACTTGTGTAACGCTCTAAACCTTATAGAAGTCATTAAAACGCTCATTAAAAGACCCTATTAAGGAAATAGAACAAGCAAATAGCATAATACATTTTAGCAAATGCATAAAGGACCAAATTAAGAATTCAAGGAGGGGCTACATGAGGCACAAGCAATAGCCCTTAGATGATCAAACCAGTAAGTTGCCAGTGAAATTCCTAGAAAAGTTGCCGTGTGAAAAGGTACCCTAACATGTATCCATATTCCTAACATGGTTAGACCTCTTCACTCTGAAAATTAAGCCCAGGTTACTGTGTACAAACTTAACTTCTCACTAGAGCTGAGCAAATGTTTTTTAAATTCAGATTTGCCAACTGCCAAATTTAGCCAACCAAAATATTGATTTGCAGAAAATACATTTGAATGAATTGACTTAATTAAAATGCCTTTAGTTGGCTGAAAAATGAGTAGAAAATTGTGACCTCTCATTGGAGTCAACTGAACACGTTTTGAGCTTTGTAACGCAAAAACAGTCTTTTTAATGTTCAAACAAGTTCAACCTATCTGGCTAGGGAAAAATTAATAATAGTCAAAAGTAACCAACAGTGTTACAATAACACACTGCAGGGTCATACTTTTTAGGCTACCTAGTCAATTTAAACTCCATTTTGGAAGCTTTGACAGTGAGGGTGGTTTTCCAAAAGTAATCACATTGATTCTTGTTAACAATGCACCTGTCCTCCTACAAGCCTTGCAGCACATTTCCTACAATTCCCACCAGCATGGCCAATTGCCCCATTGTCAATTTGTCATAATTCCTCTGTGAAAGTAGTTAGTGGTGGTTAGCATAGACATCATAATTTTCACTCTCACTGTCTGCCATGTGAGTAATCCCCTCTGTCATCCCTTTAGTGTGCAAAGTCTTTGTCAGCCTCCACTTTCACTTTTACTTCTTTCTCCTCTTATTCCTTATTTAAATCCTTCAGCATGAGACATGAAACTTAAGGGTCTCTAACAGAAACACAGTGGCGCCAAACAGGTGCAAATTGATGTTACATCCATAACAACTTTACACTGTTCATGCACAAGTTGCAACGAAGGCTACATTCACACTATATGTTTTTGGGTTGTTTTTGCTCATCAGCTTTTGTAGCCAAAACCAGGAGTGGAACAATCAAAGGAAAAGTATAATAGAAACATGGTACCACTTCTGTGTTTATCATCCACTCCTGGTTTTAGCTACAAAAACTGACGAGAAAAAACAGACCCAAAGCGCACAGTGTGAATGTAGCCATATAAAGCTTCAAACTCAAGCAGGTTGCGAGTTTGCAAACTAGGGGATGCTCTGAAAACCTCCATTTTATTGTAAAACTAAGAGAGCTTGCATTGACACAAAAGAACCTATCATTTTTCTGGACATATTCACCCCCTTTTCTCAATCGTTTATATTTGTAAAATAAATTTTGCACCATTTACCACAGGATGTGGGTTCATGCATGGATTGTGTGCTATCGTGACTGACCATAGGACAGCCAGAATATTCTGGCCATTGTCCCTCATCACAATTACAAGTTGTAGTTCACAGAGTGCCAGCCCACAAGCTAGTTGCCTCTTATCAGCAACTCTATCACCATATGGCTTTTCGCATTCAGGCTTTCAAGCTGTGAAACAGCTTGGTAACTATTTGCCTTGCATGAGCAAAAAGAAGGGCGCATTGTGTAGAAACATTAATGTGCCTTGTACTTGCTGGTGATGAGGTACAATCAGTTAAGCCTGTTAGGGGAAATATTTAGAAGGAATAAGAGTATGCTCACTGTAAACCGTGGTGCTCAAGGGTAAAAATAAAGTCAGTAACGTGGAGCGATACCTGGCACACACAAAAAGTCATAGACGAAATCAATGCAATGATCCTTTATTTCATCATCTCAACACTCCCGACGATCGTTTCAAGCATAAAGTTTTTCATCAGCGGATGGAACTATAACAGTCATATATAAACATGACAGTCAGTATACATGATAAACACAAATGAATACCATCAAAATACAGTTTTGAGTGAACAGCTCTTCAGACTCAACCATCTGTGTTACCCCATACTCAGACAGACGGCTGGAGACTTGGGAGCCATGAGGAAGCAAGTGCGATGGGGTGACACCTCTGAGGACAGGAGTATTTGTGATGTTAAAGTTGAGGTGAAGGAGAGCCCACTTGATGGAGCACTTGATATTCATTCAGGCACCTGCATTTTGTGCCTCATCTACAATTGGTAGCGATGGTCGTGTCTGTAAGAAAGGGATCATATCAGGTTGTCCACAAAAAGAAGTAGAAATCTTAGTTTGGCTGGAAGATGGTCTTTCTCCTGCAGATGATACTGATGCTTTACCGCCTACCCCACGGACACAATCATTTTTTCCCTTTCCAACATGCCTATTCCCCTTTCCTCCAGCAGCAGGCCTTTTGCCACTCATTTTGGAGGTTAACTAATTGACAACTCTCTAGTTGTTGGCACAAAAAACTATGGATGGAAACCGAGCAGAGCTGAGTAGCCAAACTGTGATACTAGGCCCAAAGGATTGCCTGGGCTAGATGCAGTCAAAAATTGTTATTAGATACACAGGTGGTGTAGCTTACCTCACAGGAGGGCTACACAGCTGACTACCAGACACTGCTACTAGGCCCAAAGGATTGCATGGGCTAGTTGCAGTTAAAAATTGTTATTAGATAGACAGGCGGTGTAGCTAGCTACACAGCTGGGCTACTCCGCTGACTACCAGACGCTGCTACTAGCCCAAAAGGATTGCCTGGGCTAGATGCAGTAAAAAATTGTTACTAGATAGATAGGCAGTGTAGCTTGCGTCACAGGTGGGCTACACCGTTGACTACCAGACACTACTACTAGCCTAAAAGGATTGCCTGGGCTACATGCAGTAAAAAATTGGCTATCAAAGACACGTGGTGTAGATTTCTTCACAGCAGTGCTACACTACTAGCCCAAAAGGATTGGCCAAGCTAGATTTGGCCAGATGCTGTGAAAATCACATTCACAGCACTGGCACAGTCCTGCCTGGCAAAAAAGTGCTAAGAACTCAAAAGGGCTGATATTACAACTAGTCCCTAGTTCTCTGAAGTAGTCCTCAAAAGGGCTAATATTAAAACTTGTCCCTACTTCTCTGAACTAGCCCTCAAAAGGGTTGATATTAAAACTAGTCCCTACGCCCTAAACCTATCTCTCTATCTAACTTGAAATTCGCTCGCTATCTGGCTAACTAACTGACACTGTAACACTGTATAGCGCACATGGCAGCAGCAGTACCATCTTACGCAGAGGTGCAGCACTGAGGAAAATTGCTGGGTCTTATAGGGCAAGGACATGTGATATACACAGCCAATGACACATGCCCTTGCTTGTTTGCAGAAAATACACTTTGCTATGTGTGTGTGCTGATAGGCTGACAGACTGCACCGCCCCACTGTAAATGCGATAAAGAAAAAAAAATGGAGATTGGCATTATTTCAGCACAGGTCTATCCCCCGCCCACTATACACTGAAACTGGATATTAACATTGAATAACAGTATTACTGTAAAAATCCAGCTACGCTTTTGGTGAACGAAACGTTATTGAACATAACCTCGAACTGCCGAACTTGAAGCAAATTTTTCGCATTTTTCAAATGACTCGAACACCGCCCAAAACAGGTCGATTTTAAAATTGGCGAACATTTCGAATCAAACACCGCTCATTTCTACCCTTCATTAGCAAGCAACCAAAACTGGTAACTACAATGGTGCATCTATACTTGTAATATTAGACTACCGTATATACTCGCATATAAGCCGAGTTTTTCAGCCCAAAAATTGGGCTGAAAAGTCCCCCCCTCGGCTTATACGCGAGTCATAAGGCCGCCCGCCCCCCCCCATCGGTATACAGGCTCCCCCCTCCATGGGTATACAGGGCCACCCCTTGCTGCCGCAAACCTGTAAAGTAATAGATCATTATACTTATCCCTGCCGCCGTCGCCACCGCCGCCATCGCGCTCCTCCGGCTTCCTCCGGCTTCTTCCGGCTTCCTCCTCCGGCACACAGACAATGACATCATTGCCTGCGCCTACCGGAGGAGGAAGCCGGAAGAAGCCGGAGGAGCACGATGGCGGCGGCGGCAGGGATAAGTATAATGATCTATTACTTTACAGGCTTGTGGCAGCAAGGGGGGGCCCTGTATACCCATGGGGGGGCACCTGTATACCACTGGGGCTGCTGCTGTATACACCACTGGGGCTGCTGCTGTATACACCACTGGGGCTGCTGCTGTATACACCACTGGGGCTGCTGCTGTATATACCACTGGGGAGGCTGCTGTAACACTGCTGGGGCCTGTATATACCACTGGGGAGGCTGCTGTATACCACACTGCTGGGGGCTGTATACCTGTGCTGGGGTCCACCCTCGGCTTATACACGAGTCAATAGGTTTTCCCAGATTTTGGGGGAAAAAGTAGGAGGGTCGACTTATACACGGGTCGGCTTATACATGAGTATATACGGTAATTGAAGCAATTGGCTCAAAAAATTATTTAAGACAAGTGCAAACAATTTAGTAGGTGGACACTTGTGTTTACAATTCAGGATTACATAGTTTTCTTTAAAAAATATATAAATAAATAAAGTCAATTTGCCTTTACCGAAATAAGATGGGATAATCATGCCCAAATATCAATCATGTGTAACTAGCTGATGCATACAGGTTGTGTGTGTTCATGTCAAATATTAGACAAATATTGGAGCACTGACGCAGGCTCAAAAAATAAGTTTAAACAACACACACATTTTGTTCGGTAAAAACTTATATTTAAGTTTCAGCTTTTTGAAAATTCCTCTTTAACAAAATTTGTTGTGTCTTATAGCACATGGATCGCACCTGGGAATATGACCTGCAATAATAGATCATGTAATTATGTGACTCGATCGACAGTATGAGTATATGAAATGATATTACTGCATTGTGCAACAGGACCAGACATTTAATGTGATCGTATGAATGGAACCCATCCTGAAGCCGGAGACACACTGAGTGAGACGCACACGAGTTATTTGCATTAGGCCAGTTTCACATCACGATTTCCGGTCATCCGAGTGTATCTGTTTCAAAATGGATACACTGGGATCCAAAATAGGATCCCATGTATCCCTATGGGGCTCGGATCGGAGCGGATGTGTGCCTTTTGCCATCCGATTTTGGCACCATCCGATCCTGTCCGATTTAAGCAAAAACACAAAAGCGCAGCCTGCTGCATTTTTGTGTCCGAGAATGAAATTGGACAGCCTCGGATTCGAGCCGACCCGAGCCCCGATGACATGGGAGCCTATGGACATCGGATCCGAGTTGAACTCGGATCCGATGTCAGCTTCGTGATTAGGTACTGAGCATGCCCAGAGGCAGTGCTCAGTACATAATTAACCCTGTCTGTCCCTGTCTGTCCCTGCCTGTCCCTGCCTGTCCCTCTTCTATCTCTGGTCTCCTCTATCCTTCCCCTCATCCTCCCCCCAGTCCTCTCCCCTCCGGTATGTGAAAAAAAAAAATCCTCCCAGAGGATTACCTTCTGCCGGCTGCGGGGATGTGACAGTCTCCTGATCTTCTGGTGGCTGAACAGCCTGTGGTGATGTCACAGAGCCTTTCAGCTGACACATTAAGTGACCGGCTCTGTGATATCACGAGATGTCCTTGCAGCCACCAGAAGATCAGGAGACTGTCGCATGGAGCTGGCGGAAGGTAAAGTATCCTCTGGGAGAATTTTTTTTTTCCACATACCCGAGGGGAGAGGGTAGGGGGAAAGACGAGGGGGAGGATTGAGGAGAGGGAGAGCAGAGATAGAGGAGGGACAGACATGGAAAGCCAGGGAGTGACAGGGACAGATAGAGAAGATGCAGGAACAAGCAGAGAGAACAGGATCTACACGAATCCTGCATAGAATCGGATCGGATGGCTATTTGCCATCCGTGTGCAAGGATCCGTGTGGATCCGTGGCTGTCCGTGGGGATCCTGCTGAGACTCGGATCCCCACGGACAGTCACAAATCGTGATGTGAACCCGGCCTTACTGACCTGGAGCAACCTCTGACTCCCTAGACAGGAGCGAATCAGGTGCATAGAAACACAAGGAGTTGATGCCCTGTAGTCCAGAGAGACGGCGGCTGTTCCAGGCGAGTTATTCGAGACTCATGCGAGTGGTGTGTTTACGGCCTAAGCTTGATACTGGATATATCAGCTCACATAATTCATTAAGCAGTTAGGTAGGAGAAAGTTATGGAAATAATTTCATTAATAATTTGATACTCCAAAACTTTGCTGATGTGAGGTATAAACACCCTTTATATCACAATTAATGAGAATCTACTTAACCAGGATTTGTTTGGCCTCAAGTGCTGCAATCACACTCCATTAGCCTAGTTAATTTATTTTCACTATCCTCCATCATAGTATTAGTGCAGTACTTTGTGAAATTGCTGCATTAAATCTGTTAAGGGAAAGAAGACGTCAAGACCATACAGATTTCTAACACTCTAGTGGGGAGCAATTATAATTTCTGAGGTTAGACTAGTACAGACATTGGACATCCCGTTGGACTAGTCCCAGCTAATTAGTGTATCATATATAGCAGGGGTCCCCAAATCCAGGCCTCGAGGGCCGCCAACAGTGCATGTTTTCAGGATCTCCTAAGGGCCGCTTTACACACACCAACTTCTGTGTACACCTTCTGAACAGATCTCTGGTTGCAGTGAAATCATGGACACATTGTTACATTTGTACACAGCCACAAAATGGAACAATGTGTCCATGATCTCACTGCAACCAGACATCTGTTCAGAAGTTGGTCACAGAAGTTGGTGTGTGTAAAGCGGCCGTTAGTATTGCACAGGAGTTGGAATCACTACCTGTGCATTTGATCACATTAACACCTGTGCAATACTAAGGAAATCCTGAAATCCTGCACTGTTGGTGGCCCTCGAGGCCTGGAGTTGGGGACCTCTGATATATAGCTTTAAAAAGTCTTGTTTTTCTGCTAATATCAGTAGAGATTTGGTATGCCATTTTTGTTTTATTCTTTTCTTGCTTTTCTGCAAATTCATCTTTATTCAAGGTGCATAATATTTGTGACAGTGATGGACAATCAGGGGTTTATGTAAGGTATCAAATAGTTTCAGCACTTCCTAATTCATGCATTTCAACGGAGACTGATTTTACATAATTTATGCCCTTTTCACTCAGAGAGATGTTGTAAGAAAATGCCCTTTATTGTATGCAAAAGATATCATTTCTCATTTGCAATATTATTTCTATGTATTACTTGTTTTCTTACTTTCTTTTTACACTTAGAGATTTATTTCCATGCATTTTTTCACGTATTAGAACTTAAATAGGATCCTAAAGGAAACCTGTTATGGGGCCCTTGGGCAGCATAAATCATTGACAAACATGATAATATCAGCTGACTATCAATTATATACAGTATTATTGACAGGCTTGTTTGAAAACACACATATTAATCTTTGCTTAGGCAGCATAGAGTCTGATATGTGGGCAAGAATCTAATGTATTCAACATATACGTAAAGAAAACATGATGAAAGATACATGCCGCATGATCCACATGCAACATATATCAGACTCTTGCTGTATGATTTCAGACTCTTATGTTTGACACTGAGACAATGCATTTCAGACAAAAACATGCTCTTAACCCTCCGTCACATACAATAGGCCTGACAGGCACATCTCTTTTACTTTCATTTCTCCTTCCTCACCAGATTGTGAGGATATCCCCTCCCTCCAGGTAGTCTCCTGTCTCTAGCAGCTCTGTGAAACCTCATACCACAGTTGGATTGCAGAGCTTCAGGAGGACAGATATAACTGCGCTAATCTCTCAGGCTCATTGTATGTGAACACGTCACACTCAATAAGGTTGGTATTTTATGTTTTTATTCATCACAATTGTTTATTTAGCTTGTTTTGGGGAAACTTCAGGATCTAATTCTGATTGAATATGTGTTTAATAGTACTTAAGGTACCTTAAAATTAAGTTTGTTTCCATAAATTTTCTTTGTAGAGTTTTTTGACAGAGTCGAACTGGGGACTATTTGGCGGGAGTTTTGAAATGTTTGTATTTCAGAGTTATTAGTTTTATGTTAAGTAAATGTTTTTTTTTTGCACCTGATTATGTGTAGTCTCTTTTATTACATCCCTATGAAGGTCACTGATCACTTTTAGAGCACTGAAATTGCAAAAATTAGATATTATAGGTATTTTTCTAGCCTGCGCCTGACAGTCACATTGTATGTGAACTCGTTGAAACCGATATTGTATGTGACGGAGGGTTAAAAGCCGCAGATGTCCATTCTGCATGGGTGACTAGTTGATTAGACTGGTCCCTAGCAGCTTCTCCCCACTCACTCACTCACTCACTCACCATGAGTGAAAAATCTCTCCCTGTATACATTCAAAGGGAACGACCTGTGAATCATTAGCAGTGGGTGGGAGAGAACCCCATAAGCACCCATTGATCTAACTAGTCACTCATGTGACTAGATCTCAACGGCTTTTAAAGTATATTAGTATATTTTCCATAAAAAACTGCAGTGGTTCAGAGTCAAGCATACATGCTGTAGCTGAAATCATATAGCCAGTGTCTGATAAATGGTCCCCATGGACGTTTTACCAGCTATCATATTTCCTCTAATTTCCCCACCTTCAATCGGCTAATAGAAAAATGTTTCCCTAATGGCCACTTTACACATCCCAACATTGGTCCGATGTTGGATACAACGACGCCAGAGCGCGCATTTTTTGGGCAGAATTACAAGATCGCATAGGACCTGTTACACAGCACGATATCGGCAGGCAATGTAACTGCGATGTATATGTGGCGCCCACTGGGACGGGGTACTCGGTGCCGGACCGGGGTGCTGCTGGGGGAAGTCACGGCGGTCCTGGTCTGGACCGTGTCCTGGGCCCAGGAATTGCCTCACTTCTTTCACGTTTGTAGGTCTTGGCCAATCCCTTATCACTGTGACTTTATCAGGATTCGGTGCTACTCCCTCTGAACTCACGACATGTCCCAGGTACTGTACCTTTGGTTTGAGAAGGTGACATTTGGATGGCTTGATTTTCATGCCATATTTGGATAAGGTTTCAAACAAACGTCTTGGAATAGATTATAACGTCATCTAGGTACAGGAGGACAGTTTCAAAGTTCTTGTGTCCTGGGCAGCTCTCCATCAGGCGTTGGAAGGTCCCGGGTGCGTTGCAGAGTCCGAACGGCATACAATTGAACTCACAGAGGCCCATCGGCGTAGTAAACGCTGTCGTCTTCTTGTCAGCCTCGGCCAGTACCCACTAGTCAGATCACGGCTAGAAAAGTAGTTAGCAGATTTTAATGCAGCTAATGACTCCTCAATCCTAGGTAATGGGTATGCGTCCTTATGTGTGATGCGGTTGATCTGCCGGTAATCTACGCACATTCTCATGGTCCCATCCTTCTTTTTAACTAACACTAGAGGTGCTGCCCAGGGGCTACAACTGTCTCTTATTACCCCTGCAGATTTCATTTCTCTGAGCATGTATTTGGTGGTTTGGTAATGAGCGGGTGGTAATGGTCTATACCTCTCTTTTATAGGCTGATGGTTACCTGTGGGTATAGTGTGCCCTACCCCTTTGATTTGCCCAAAGTCTAATGGGTGTCTGCTGAATATCTGCTCATATTCTTTCACTATCCGGTATACTCCATGCTTGTGATGGGGAGGTGTAGAACTGGTAGCTACATGTAACTTTTGGCACCAATCCTCCAGCTTCTCTCTTGAGCCATTGTCATCCGCCTGACTTGACGGGTTCAAGGGCTCGACGGCTGTGATGTTGTTATTATCAACTGTGTATAACTTAGCCATGGTAGCATACTTTGGTAATGTGATCTCATCATCTCCACAGTTTAGTAGGCGTAATGGCACTCTTCTTCGGTGTACCTCAACCACTCCTCTAGCTGTAAGTATTGTAGGTCTACTGTCTGAGTACGCGGGTTCTACCAGGGCTTGATAGTCTCACCCTTTGATGCCTATTGCGGCTCTACACCAGACCAACATTTCAGTTTTGGGAGGTATTACAATGGGTATTGGATCACTTACTCGTACACTGCCGATTTCACCTCCGGATATTTCTACCTGCTGCTTTAACATCAGAGATTTTATTTCTTTGTGCAAAAGCCTCTGCTGTCCAGTTCCGGCAGTCCCGGCGATTTGCTGCAAAACAGTAATTACCTGGGGAAAAACATTTTTCAATTACATTCATCCCTAGTAACATTACTGGTCCACGATCTCGCCGGTCAACATCGATAATTATAATACCCTTGTTCTGCAATTCTACCTTTCCAATCTGAATGGTCATTTCTCTGAACCCAACCTGTGGTATTAATTGTCCATTACTAGCCCATACTTCCATGTTAAAGTCTGATGGACCACTATCAATGTCTGAATCAGCCCAGTACCTTTTGTAAAGAATATGTGGAATCGAATTTATCTGGGACCCGGTATCCAACAAGCCATTAAAGGGAATGCCATTCAACACGATAGGGATCACCGGCTGTCCTCCCACAAATCTGTCAAACCAGGCTGAAGGACCTTTAGAGTTCATACCTGAGGAGCGGCCCACCTGCCCAGGGAATCTCCGTTTAAAGCACACTCTCGGGCAAAGTGACCTGGTTTCTGGCAACGGCGGCAAATGGGCTGTCCATCTGGCTGATAGCGATCGCTGGGTCGTCCTCTTGTCGCTTGATATTCCCTGGGCCTCATCCACGGGTCATCCGCTCTGCTGGTCGCCGACTTGATCTTGGGTGCGGGCTTTGACTCTCGCAGTTCCTTGATGACCTTGGCCATTGAGATGACGGTGTCTGTCAGGGCATCTAGCTTTTGATTGAGGGCTGCATTAGAGATATATTCCCCAGCCTCAGCAGCAGTTGCTGACATAGCAGATGTTGCCGATGCTATTGGTTGCTGAGGTGTTGCTGCAGAGCCCTGTATAGATTGCAGATTCCGGGGCTCCTCTACCTGCTGCAGATGAATAGCTCTGTCTTTTAACTCAGCAAATGTCATTTTAGGATTCTGGATGAGCATCATACTCAGCTGTCCTCTGTGGGACGGGGATAAGAGACCCTCTATGAACTGATCAATTAACATTTTGTCAGCTCCCGGGCTAAGGCAGGTTCTGCTAGCTTAAGTGCTTTGAGTGCTTCCTGCAGATTTAAGGCAAAGTCTCTGGCACTCTCTTCAGGCTTTTGTTGACATGCAAAGAACCTCATTTTAGCTCGGGTATCAGCAGTAGATTCAAATGCTGCTTTTAATCCAGCTATAAGATGCTCTACAGTGTCCTTATCTGTGTCCAGCCAGGATGCGACTTCCCGCCTGTTAATTGTCCAATAATCATTCCTACACGTTGGGCTTCAGTGAGGGGGTACATCACATAGTATGCTTTTATCTTGCTGATAATGTCATTAAGAGTGTTAGACTCACCGGAGTATTGAGGCAGCCACATTGCCCCTGGAGTATACGGCATCAGGAGCGGCAAAATAGGCGCTGCTCCTTGCGCCGCAGCACCCCTGAGTGCTGCTCTTTGATCCGGTGCTGGATTCTCACCGGCTGCTCCGCCGCTTGGCACCGCTGGCTGCGACATCCTGTGCCTCCTTAGTAAAGGTCCGCCCTTTGTCCTCTGCTTCCGTCCGGATGTCTAACAAAGGTTCCGCTGTGCACCAGGGATTCTCTTCCCTTCCGGATGACGTCAAAGCGGTGAGAGGTTTTTCTTCCCGCGTGTCGCGCGCTCTGTAATGGCGGATTTTGAAATTTACAGTCTCTGTGGCGCAGTTAAAATTCAGCTTGCGCGCGCCCAGCAATGGCGGCTGATTCAAAACAGTCACTAATCACGGCACACAATGCCCGGTACCGGGCACGGTAGATCCTGTTCGTGACGCCAGGTTGTGGAGCCGACTGGGACGGGGTACTCGTTGCCGGACCGGGGTGCTGCTAGGGGAAGTCATGGCAGTCCTGGTCCGGACCGTGTCCCGGGCCCGCACAATAAAATGGGGGGTTATTTACAGGGGATTTGTCAGTCGTGACGCCACCCACTATATGCGGTCAGTGATGGGGCCGCCGCTGCTGCAGAAGCTCCGGGGATGATGGGATAGCAGCTTGGATGGAATAGTTCCAGTGGGTAGAACTGGGTTCCCCGGGGCAGTAGTAGTAGTAGTTAAAGTCTGTGAGGATGGTTACTGATGCTGCAGGAGAGTAGGGGTAGCAGTAGAGATGATGAGAGTAAAGGCAATAGCAGTATATGAGGGCAAGTGGGGCTTCAGCATAAGGATCACACACACTCACGGTTTCTGTTGTTTTCCAAGTCTTTACTTGCAGATGGTATAGCAAAGTATTGTCCACGGAGTCTGTACCGGGTTGCTCCCACCCTGACCGGGTCCTTGGCTTCCTACTTGTGCGCTGTGTGTGGCCCTGCTGCCGCTTGTAGCTAAACTGCTAGCCCTGTCTCTTCCCACGGGTACCAATCTGCTAGGCAACTTGAGTCCTTTCTGTCACTGACCCCTCTGTGTTGCTTTGCTATGGTACAGTGAAGATGGTGGACCTTCACTATCTCGGTATTTACTGTCCTGTCTGTCTCAGGCACAGCCTCGGATCCGGTATCCGTCTTAAGCACCTCTCCGGAGTTAAGTTTAAGGTAACTCTTTATCCCGGGGATGTTCCTCTGTTCCTCTGTCTCCTCTCCTCAGAACTCTCAGGACCTCCACTTCTACTTGACTCTGCTCCTGCTCCAGACTCAACTGACTAACTGTCACTCTTGCTCTGTGGTAAACAACTTTAGTTCCTCCCACTAGTGCAGGTGCCACCTAAGCTCCTCCCACTTTCTAGTGTAGTGTTGTGTGGGGAGTAAACATGTGTTGATGTTTCTGTGGCACA
Source organism: Allobates femoralis (assembly GCA_033576535.1). Lineage (NCBI taxonomy): Eukaryota > Metazoa > Chordata > Amphibia > Anura > Aromobatidae > Allobates > Allobates femoralis. The sequence goes on from JARQOC010000006.1 coordinate 172,217,796, forward strand.
TTAACCCTTGGGGTGCCACATTTACGCCCCCTTGTACGGCCGACCCAGGAACGACCATTTAACATGGGAGAGAATAGGGGAAGTTGTACTCCAAATCGATGTTGGGCTTTCACACAGCACGATCCGGCCACATCGTCTATGCAATATCGGGCAGTTGGAGAGCCTGCTCATTTCTTCCCCGATATCGTTTTGGCATTGTTCTTGCATCGAATTGGACATTTAAACCATACAAAGCACGAACCACGTGACTTTTTATCGGAGTTGGATGCCGATATTGGGACGTGTAAAGTGGCCATAAGTCTAGGGTCACACTGGGGAGCTTGCATCTCTTTGCAGGATGCATTAAAGGATCCTTTTTCTCCCTTGCCATTTTCATGGCATGTGTGCATACTTGTTGGCTCAATTTACTGATGCGTTAACGCATGATACATGTATGTACCATGCGTTAACGCATCCGTTAATGCATGGTACATACGTGTACCATGCATTAACGGATGCATTGCCCATAGTCTCCCATGTTAAAAAATTGCATGCGTTTTTGCAAAAGCACCAAAAAACGTGGTCTGTACCTTTGCAATGTGTTTTTTGCATTGGCGTCTATGGGTGCGTTAGCGCATGCATTTTTGCAGATTTGCACATGAAAACAGTGCATGCATTTAGCAAATGCATGACGCTAGGCTGACCCTAGCCCAATAGATATTGTGCACACAGTGTGCTGTTATCAAATTTTTCATGCATTTTGAGTGCAGATTTGTCAAACAAACTGAAAGCAAATCCTTATGCCAGCAAAGTTAATAATAATCCTACAGTTTTCTGCACATGTTGCTTATTTTTCCCTTACAGATTTGTATCAGAGATAAATCTTCAGCATGTCAATTTTTTTCAACATTTAGGCTACGTACACACTTTGAGTATTTACGGCGTATTTATTCAGTTGTGTGTTTTTGTTCGTGTTTTGCACAAAAAAGCACAACTGCATTTACACGCTGCGCTTTTTAGGCTGCTTTTTTCTGGAGCCAATTTTAAAATGTGGCCTATTGGAAAAGCACACCAAAAAGAGTGCAAAAATATTGACATGGGCATTCTTTTTGCAGACACGCTTTGCAGTGAAAGCGTGTCCACAAAAAGACGCCAAAATACATAGCGTCTGAACGCAATACAGCAAAAGCCATAGCTTCAAGCGTTGCATTTCACTGCATTTACACAGGCGCAAAAGGCACTGCATAAATGCACACAAATGCAACATGTGAACGCAGTCTTATACAGCATTGTTCCACTCCAGAATGTATGGAAAATGAATGGAAAAATGCATGCAAAAAATTCATCAAAACCACACAACAAACACACCAAAAGAGTGCCAAAAACTCACATTAAAACGCACTTTTTGTTCTGCTAAGACATGAAAATTTGGTGCAGAAATTTTTGCGACCAAATAGTTTTCATGTGCACATGCCCTTACTGTGCTTGTACAAAAAGCTATTTATCAATAATACAGAGCAAAAAAGGGTATAAATGGCCCCATAGCAAGAATCAAACCTGGTCCCACCAATTAGTGATGGCATTTTTCTTCTATGGCTGGCTTCACACCACGGTAAGAAACCAATCAAGGCCAAAAAAACGCACTGGCAAACTCAAAGCAGTATAAACCTATTGAAGAACGAGTTTATAGCCAAAATTCTGGTATAAAACATTAATTTTATTGGTATACAGATAAAACATAAAAAAATTTTTTTTTAAATTTCATAAAACCATCACATGATGAAACAACCATGATAAATGCATCCATTTAATTATATTAATAGCTACAAGAGGAGGAGAGAGCCATAAAAAACACTATAAAAATATATAACAAATAGGGTTTTATAAAACAATACCACTCTGGTAAATACAAGAACCAGTAGAAGTGGTGAAGGTTGTATACGACACTGGCTGCACTAGCTGGTTGGTGCTAGTTTAATGAAACACTTGTTTGTGATATAGTTGTAGATCACAGAGAAAAATTGTTTAAAAAATTTTATAAAAAAATTTTCTAAATAAACATAGAACTGTGATTACTGTGCAAAAAATTTTTTTTATCATAAATACACACAGTGGGAAAAATATAACACACAAATCATACCCCTGATAATATTCAGTGCACAAAAAAATAAATCACCAATATCAATAAAGTGCTAAAAAAATGCCAACAAGTGCTGAAAAAGTGCTGAAGGAAATATACTAAAAAGACACACTTAGGAGCACCAACCAAGCGGTGTTACATGGAAAGCTGACTTTTACCCCAGCCAGTGTGTGTGGAGTACATATACCAACCTTATCCACCACTAAATACCATCATCCAATATAGATTAAAAATTCTGAGACAAGGTGAAGTTTCTTATACACCAATAAAGAGTCTCTATACCAAAACCAGAATGGTAACCATTACTTGCTGTATAACATCAAACTCTAAAACATGGTTCCCCCAAATTACATCAAAAACGTATCAAGGACATTGTCCATAGAGAGTACACCTCAAATAGCAGGTATATTTACCTATCCTCTAGTGGATGCAGATAACACCCTGACGCGTTTCGCCAATGGGGCTTCTTCCTGAGGGTGCAGCTACACGTATGAGTACTCTTTTTATATGGATGTCACCTAATGACGTGCGGGACATTGGCGCTCGCTGTGCCTCGCCCCGGCCGCCTCGCCTTGGTCGGCGTCTGACGTCACCTCCCTCGGAACTCCCCGGACGCGTCACAGAGGAGGAGGAGAGAGGTGACGCGGTACAGACGCGTCTCCGTAGCAACCGCCCGGGGCGCCGCTCCATGAGCGCACGCGCACAAACTTTCATACAGGAGACAACACAGTGGGAAGCTGCAAACAGGGAGACTGCTACATCAGCACTTGACATACATTGTATCTATCTGAGTAGCACGTCCAGTTTTGCAAAATAAATAATTGGATGAAGGATGACAATGCTAGCAGTAAAACTTACATCCAGTGGATCTATAATGGCGTGTTAAAAAAAATATAACTCCAGTGATATTGATTCTGCAAGACGTGTGCATATTGTAATATTATGTAGAATTGGTAGAGTAATTGTGATAGTGTGATTAATAAGTGTAAATTATAAACTGTAAGAGAGAAAAACAATTTTTACAAAAAAGGAAAAATACAAAATAAATAATGAAATAATAAAATAAAAAAATTAATTAATAATAAGAATAATAAGATGAAAAAATAAAAAAATAAAAAAATAAAATAAAATAAGGATTAATAATAGAAAAATAAAAAATAAAAAATACATAAACAAAAAAAATTTTTTATTATTTACTTGATGAAAAAAATTAATATTAAATAATAATAAGGATAAAGAAAAATAACAAAATAAAAAACAAAAAAATGAAAAATATATATAAATAAAAATATAATAAAATAATAATAGAATACAAAAATAATAATAATAATTAATTTTTTGAAAATAAAAAATAAATAAAATATAATAATAAAAAAATATATATCTTAAAAAAACAACAAAAATAATAATGGAAAATAAATCAAAAAATATTATTTCTCTCCAAAAAAAGTGACAAATTATTCATCATATTCGTGCAATGATTCCACTATTCATCACATCATATCGCATCAATATATGCCAGAATAGACAAAAAAATTATTAGATAAAAAAATTTTTATATATAAAAAAATTCGATAAAAACTTTTTATTATTTTTTCTCCTTCCGATGTGAAAAATTCCTTCATCCACATTTTTCTTCATTGTCCCTAAAAAAATATAAAAGTGTAAAATTATAAAAACATCCATGAAAAATAAAAAAGTCATACCTATGTTTAAAGGAATGCGGCAAAGCTGAATATTTCGTTAAGTCCTTGGGGTCGCAGGCATCCAATTTTATGTATCCATTGTGTCTCTAGTTGCGCTAACCTTTTCCCCATATCCCCTCCACGTGAGTTAATGGGTATGCAGTCAACCCCAAAGGCTCTCAGAAGACTTCCATTACACGAATGTTTCAATTTAAAGTGTTTGGCTAAGGGTTTCATGAGTGTAAGATCATCTTCCTTGCTGGCATTGTTTATGTTGAGGACATGTTCCCTAATCCTTACTTTTAAAGGCCTTGTTGTGAGTCCCACATACATTAGATTACATGGACATATAGCGCAATATATCACATGAGTGGTATTGCACGTAATCCTTCTTGTAATCTTGAACTCCTCCTTTTGATCAGCGAATCGAAACTCAAAAGTCCTCGCCATATTTGGACAAGCGATACAGTCCCTACATGGGAAAAAACCCCATTTAGGCCCTTGGATCCAAAACCAGGATTCAGGGCTTCATATTGGCTATGTGTTAACATATCTCTTAAATTCTGCGCCCTCCTATATGTCATAGCTGGTTTTTCTTGGACATATTTGGCCAGAACATCATCTGCCCGTATGACATGCCAGTATTTGTTTAACGCCTCTGTCACCTCCTTCCATCTACAATTATATGTTGAGATGAACCTCACCTGATGTTCCTGTTCCCTCCTTGATCTTGAGAAAACCAGATCTTCTCTCTTCTTTACTACTGCTTTCTTATATCCCTTTTTGATGCTTCTCTTTGAGTACCCACGTTCCACAAATCTTTTCGTTAGTTCTTTAGCTTGTATCTGGAATGAATTATCAGATGAACAAATCCTTCTTGTCCTTAGGAATTGCCCTATCGGAATACTATCAATCAATGGTCTCGGATGAAATGAGGATGCATGCAGTAATGCATTAACAGCGGTGTCCTTTCTAAATACTTCAGTCTGTACATAGCCTCTATTATCCTTTTGGAGTCTTACATCCAGGAAACCTACCATTTCTTTACTGGATTTACACGTGAGTTTGATATTCATGTTGTTTTCATTTAAAATTTTAATAAATTCCAAAAGGTCAGAATCAGAACCTTGCCAAACCATAAATATGTCGTCAATATACCTTGACCATGACAAAACGTTGTCACTAAATCGTACTGGGTTACTCTGGAAAATTTCCCTCTCCCACAGCCCCAGGAATACATTTGCATATGAGGGCACAAAGGTTGCCCCCATAGCGGTACCCTGGAGCTGTAGGTAGGGTACCCCTTTAAAAAGAAAATAATTGTGGGTCAAAGCAAATTCCAACATATCTAGTAAGAAATTAACAAACTCCAGATCAAAATGAGTAGAATTAAGAAAATATCTTACTGCCCTCAATCCATCCTCATGTTTAATGGAAGTGTATAGATGTCGAATCTCTATACACTTCCATTAAACATGAGGATGGATTGAGGACTGTAAGATATTTTCAAAGAGAAGCATCAAAAAGGGATATAAAAAAGCAGTAGTAAAGAAGAGAGAAGATCTGGTTTTCTCAAGATCAAGGAGGGAACAGGAACATCAGGTGAGGTTCATCTCAACATATAATTGTAGATGGAAGGAGGTGACAGAGGCGTTAAACAAATACTGGCATGTCATACGGGCAGATGATGTTCTGGCCAAATATGTCCAAGAAAAACCAGCTATGACATATAGGAGGGCGCAGAATTTAAGAGATATGTTAACACATAGCCAATATGAAGCCCTGAATCCTGGTTTTGGATCCAAGGGGCCTAAATGGGTTTTTTTCCCATGTAGGGACTGTATCGCTTGTCCAAATATGGCGAGGACTTTTGAGTTTCGATCTGCTGATCAAAAGGAGGAGTTCAAGATTACAAGAAGGATTACGTGCAATACCACTCATGTGATATATTGCGCTATATGTCCATGTAATCTAATGTATGTGGGACTCACAACAAGGCCTTTAAAAGTAAGGATTAGGGAACATGTCCTCAACAAAAACAATGCCAGCAAGGAAGATGATCTTACACTCATGAAACCCTTAGTCAAACACTTTAAATTGAAACATTCGTGTAATGGAAGTCTTCTGAGAGCCTTTGGGGTTGACTGCATACCCATTAACTCACGTGGAGGGGATATGGGGAAAAGGTTAGCGCAACTAGAGACACAATGGATACATAAAATTGGATGCCTGCGACCCCAAGGACTTAACGAAATATTCAGCTTTGCCGCATTCCTTTAAACATAGGTATGACTATTTTATTTTTCATGGATGTTTTTATAATTTTACACTTTTATATTTTTTTAGGGACAATGAAGAAAAATGTGGATGAAGGAATTTTTCACAACGGAAGGAGAAAAAATAATAAAAAGTTTTTATCGAATTTTTTTATATATAAAAATTTTTTTATCTAATAATTTTTTTGTCTATTCTGGCATATATTGATGCGATATGATGTGATGAATAGTGGAATCATTGCACGAATATGATGAATAATTTGTCACTTTTTTTGGAGAGAAATAATATTTTTTGATTTATTTTCCATTATTATTTTTGTTGTTTTTTTAAGATATATATTTTTTTATTATTATATTTTATTTATTTTTTATTTTCAAAAAATTAATTATTATTATTATTTTTGTATTCTATTATTATTTTATTATATTTTTATTTATATATATTTTTCATTTTTTTGTTTTTTATTTTGTTATTTTTCTTTATCCTTATTATTATTTAATATTAATTTTTTTCATCAAGTAAATAATAAAAAAAAAATTTTGTTTATGTATTTTTTATTTTTTATTTTTCTATTATTAATCCTTATTTTATTTTATTTTTTTATTTTTTTATTTTTTCATCTTATTATTCTTATTATTAATTAATATTTTTATTTTATTATTTCATTACTTATTTTGTATTTTTCCTTTTTTGTAAAAATTGTTTTTCTCTCTTACAGTTTATAATTTACACTTATTAATCACACTATCACAATTACTCTACCAATTCTACATAATATTACAATATGCCCACATGTCTTGCAGAATCAATATCACTGGAGTTATATTTTTTTAACACGCCATTATAGATCCACTGGATGTAAGTTTTACTGCTAGCATTGTCATCCTTCATCCAATTATTTATTTTGCAAAACTGGACGTGCTACTCAGATAGATACAATGTATGTCAAGTGCTGATGTAGCAGTCTCCCTGTTTGCAGCTTCCCACTGTGTTGTCTCCTGTATGAAAGTTTGTGCGCGTGCGCTCATGGAGCGGCGCCCTGGGGGTTGCTACGGAGACGCGTCTGTACCGCGTCACCTCTCTCCTCCTCCTCTGTGACGCGTCCGGGGAGTTCCGAGGGAGGTGACGTCAGACGCCGACCAAGGCGAGGCGGCCGGGGCGAGGCACAGCGAGCGCCAATGTCCCGCACGTCATTAGGTGACATCCATATAAAAAGAGTACTCATACGTGTAGCTGCACCCTCAGGAAGAAGCCCCATTGGTGAAACGCGTCAGGGTGTTATCTGCATCCACTAGAGGATAGGTAAATATACCTGCTATTTGAGGTGTACTCTCTATGGACAATGTCCTTGATACGTTTTTGATGTAATTTGGGGGAACCATGTTTTAGAGTTTGATGTTATACAGCAAGTAATGGTTACCATTCTGGTTTTGGTATAGAGACTCTTTATTGGTGTATAAGAAACTTCACCTTGTCTCAGAATTTTTAATCTATATTGGATGATGGTATTTAGTGGTGGATAAGGTTGGTATATGTACTCCACACACACTGGCTGGGGTAAAAGTCAGCTTTCCATGTAACACCGCTTGGTTGGTGCTCCTAAGTGTGTCTTTTTAGAATATTTCCTTCAGCACTTTTTCAGCACTTGTTGGCATTTTTTTAGCACTTTATTGATATTGGTGATTTATTTTTTTGTGCACTGAATATTATCAGGGGTATGATTTGTGTGTTATATTTTTCCCACTGTGTGTATTTATGATAAAAAAAAATTTTTGCACAGTAATCACAGTTCTATGTTTATTTAGAAAATTTTTTTATAAAATTTTTTAAACAATTTTTCTCTGTGATCTACAACTATATCACAAACAAGTGTTTCATTAAACTAGCACCAACCAGCTAGTGCAGCCAGTGTCGTATACAACCTTCACCACTTCTACTGGTTCTTGTATTTACCAGAGTGGTAATGTTTTATAAAACCCTATTTGTTATATATTTTTATAGTGTTTTTTATGGCTCTCTCCTCCTCTTGTAGCTATTAATATAATTAAATGGATGCATTTATCATGGTTGTTTCATCATGTAATGGATTTATGAAATTTAAAAAAAAACTTTTTTTATGTTTTATCTGTATACCAATAAAATTAATGTTTTATACCAGAATTTTGGCTATGAACTCGTTCTTCAATAGGTTTATATCACACCACGATAAGGTCCGATCCGGGGCTGTCCGGTGTAAACCAGACAGCCCCGGACCGGATTTTGGCCCCATAGTATCCTATGGGGCCGGATGGAGTCGGATGGAAGCTATCTGCCATCCGGTTTCCATCTCTCTGGAAGAATCCAGGAGAATTCGGATTTTTCTCACTGGAGAAAAATTTCTCCAAATTGTCGTATACCGGATTCTCCCAGGATCCCCCGGATCCTCCCGAATCTGGTGCAAACCTTTGCTCCCTAACATGGGAACCTATGGGACCGGATTGCCCCGATCCGGAAGGATCCGTGAACCGGACACCTGCGGCTGCACGCCACTGTTAATTCAGGACCGCGTCTCGCTCCCAGCGAGCCGCAGTCCTGATTCATCAGCAGCTGCAGCTGCGTCCGGCTGCATACCAGACTGTGTGCTGATCCCGTCCGGGGCTGTCAGGTTCATCCCTGACAGCCCTTATGGCCACTTTACACACGGCTACATTTCTAGCTTATCCACAGGTAACTTACTGTCTGCAGTGAAATCATGGAGACATGGTTCTATCTTGTTGCTGTGTACAAATGGAATAATGTCTCCATGATTTCACTGCAGCCAGTAAGTTACCTGTGGATAAGCTAGAAATGTAGCTGCGTGTAAAGTGGCCATTATAGTCTATCTTTTAACATTCTTTTTTTTTGTTTTATAGGTTACACCACAACTAATCACATTTGTAATATAATGCCTGTGAATAATGTATTGTAAAGTTTATGACTCACGTGAGTTCTGGTTGAGATATCATAGTAACAATTTAATCTACAAATCTAGCCTGTTTATTTTCAGTCTGTATAAACCACTTTACATACATAAATAAAGCTTTTCTCCAGCATATACCGTATATACTCGTGTATAAGCCGACCCGTGTATAAGCCGAAGCCCCTACTTTTGCCCCCAAAACCTGGGAAAACCTATTGACTCGTGTATAAGCCGAGGGTGGACCCCAGCACAGGTATACAGCCCCCAGCAGTGTGGTATACAGCAGCCCCAGTGGTAGTATACAGCAGCAGCCCCAGTGGTATATACAGCAGCAGCTCCAGTAGTTAGTATACAGCAGTCCCAGAGGTATATACAGCAGCCCCAGAGGTAGTATACAGCAGCCCCAGAGGTAGTATACAGCCCCAGTGGTAGTATACAGCAGCCCCAGAGGTATATACAGCCCCAGTGGTAGTATCCAGCAGCCCCAGAGGTATATACAGCCCTAGTGGTAGTATCCAGCAGCCCCAGAGGTATATGCCGCCCCAGTGGTAGTATCCAGCAGCCCCAGAGGTATATACAGCCCCAGTTGTAGTATACAGCAGTCCCAGTGGTATATACAGCCCCAGTGGTAGTATACAGCAGCCCCAGAGATATATACAGCCCCAGTGGTAGTATCTAGCAGCCCCAGAGGTATATACAGCCCCAGTGGTAGTATACAGCAGCCCCAGAGGTATACACAGCCCCAGTGGTAGTATCTAGCAGCCCCACATGTATATACAGCCCCAGTGGTAGTATCCAGCAGCCCCAGAGGTATATACAGCCCCAGTGGTAGTATCCAGCAGCCCCAGTGGTATATACAGCCCCAGTGGTAGTATACAGCAGCCCCAGAGGTATATACAGCCCCAGTGGTAGTATACAGCAGCCCCAGAGGTATATACAGCCCCAGTGGTAGTATACAGCAGCCCCAGAGGTATTTACAGCCCCAGTGGTAGTATACAGCAGCCCCAGAGGTATATACAGCCCCAGTGGTAGTATCCAGCAGCCCCAGAGGTATATACAGCCCCAGTGGTAGTAAACAGGCCCCCCAGTGGTGGTATACTGGCCCCCACCAGTAATAAACAGCCCCCCCCCCTCCTTATCATATCACCTTCCAGCGCAGCTCCTCCGGTCCTCCGCTCCTCCGGTCCTCCGCTCGCCGGCTTCTTCTTCCTTCTTGTGACGGCTTCTGTGACCGCGCGCAGGAAATGACGTCATCTCCTGTGCCCGGTCACATGACACCGGCACAAGCAGGAAGAAGAAGCCGGCGAGCGGAGAACCAGAGGAGCGGAGGACCGGAAGAGCTGCGCCGGAAGGTGATGTATAAAGTGTTTGTTATTTTGACAGCTGCCGCAGCCTGGGGGAGATATGATAAGGAGGGGGGGGCTGTTTATTACTGCACAGGGGGACCCATAATAAGGAGGGGGGGCTGTGTAGTGCAATATGCACGGCATCCCCCCGCCGCTGATGGACGGGGGGATGCCGTGCATATTCATTGCACTAATGAGGCGGCCCCACGTGACCGCCTGCGGTCACCGCGGCCCCCTCCTGCCTCCTCCAGCCACCGCTGCAGCCCCCCCCCACAGCATACCGTATGACCCGTGTATAAGCTGAGGGGGGGACTTTTCAGCCCAATTTTTGGGCTGAAAAACTCGGCTTATACACGAGTATATACGGTATATTCAAACATAGGATATAAACAGTCCATTTAGTTGTGGGATCACCCACTAAGGACATATTTCCTTTACATAGGTATGCCACTGGAGGTGTAGCAACCTCCATACACAGATTCCACTAAGACTATCCGTCTTCATTTTATATTATGCACCACTACCAAGGGTGGGGTATGTGAGCAGCTTGAACCACCTATTACTCTGGCTGCTTCTGAAAAATGACACACCTAAAAATTCTTTTAATATCGTGCGTATTAGAGTTTGCATCCGGGCTTGCATGACAAAGGATAACCAATTCTGTGATACATAACTCTTATCAACTTCAGTCGACTGACTATTACCCTTTATGTTGGCACCGTCCCCATTACAGTTGTTGGGCATAAGCTATTACTCTCTGGTATCAGTCTCTAACATGCCTAAGGGGTTGACTTCTTTTCCCCTGGCACAGGTAATAAGACAACAGTCTCTAGTATTCTCTTGTATCAGCTGCCAGTAGAGAAGGAAAAGCCCAGCAAGACATATGCAATATCTAGTGTTAGGACCCAGTTAAGGGATGCGCCTCAATGTAGCAACTGGGTGGATTAAAAATTTGGCCATTTCCATAATGCTAAGTATCTCACTTTTTCACTTTTTTCTCTAGTCAAATTTATGTCACTGTCGAGTGCCACTTACTGTATTTTAAATGTAATTTGTGTTTTGATGGCACCTTCACCTTCACTGACAGGATTGAGTGCCACATATTTACTTATGTATTGTAACATGGGTTCACTACCCTTTATGATGGCACTGTCCCCATTAAAGTAGTCATGATAAGCTATTGCTCTCTGGTATCAGTCTCTAACATGCATAAGGGGTTAACTTATTTTCCCAAGGCACAGATTACATATATTGAAGGCACCTGTCCTTTTTAATAAGACAACAGTCTCTAGTATTCTCTTGCATCAGCCCCAGCAGAAAAGGAAGAGCCCAGCAAGACATTGGAAATATCTAGTGTTAGGACCATGTTAAGAGATGCGCCTCAATGTGGCAACTGGGTGAATTATCGATTTGGCCATTTACATAATGCTAAGTATCTCATTTTTTTCATTTTTTTTCTCTAGTCAAAGTTATGTCACTGTCGAGTGCCACTTACTGTATTTTAATTGTAATTCTTGTTTTGATGGCACCTTCACTGACAGGATTGAGTGTCGCATATTTACTTATATATTGTAGAATTGGCAGCCTAAGGGCCACTTTACACACACAGATATCTGTGTCCAGGGTCGAACTGGGGTGTCTGGGGCCCACCAGGGAAATTGACTCCAGGGGCCCACTCACCCGCTATATGCAAATACCTGTTAGACGTTATACCCATTATAGCGGTTACTCCTGCACATCACTCTGCGCTCACCATTACTGCGATGTACCATTACTGTAGTGTACATTAAAGGGATACTTTGGTGAAAACAAGATACCAACAATCGGCAGGTGATCACTTAGTTATTGGTGGAATCCGACCAATCAAAACCACATCGTCGGAAGAATGTGGCACTTTTACCCCTTTTATTAACTGCAGCGGCCGGTAATGGTGTGACCGTGGCTCCATTCATTATCATTGGAGCTCCCAGAAAAAGGCAAACACAGCGCTCACAGCCACTGAGGGAGTGAAGGGATCATGGGTGAGCTGTCCATCACCTCCAGTCTAATGGGCACAAAACAAACCTATGACTAAGGACTGTCTTTAAGGACATTGATGTAAATGTGCTTTTTAATACTTTTCTAATATAATGAATTTATAAGGATCTAGATCTCAAAACTCTATGTTGGATATTTTTCTATTTTTTGGACACATAATGGGGATAAAAGCTGCACATTCAGCAGTCGCACCCCCACCAACTAATACCTTATCACATCCTTAGGCCATGTGCACACACTGAGTATTTGGTGAGTTTTTTACCTCGATATTTGTAAGACGAAACCAGGAGTGGAGCAATCAGAGGTAATATGTTCTGCATTTCTCACCATCTCCTGCTTCTGTCTTATAAATACTGAAGTGAAAATCTCACCAAATACTCACTGTGTGAACGTGGCCTTAGACGAGATAATTACTTGCTTTCTCTGGAGAACCTCTGTAAGTGCATTTTGCTGCTGCTGTGTCACAGGACAGGAAGGGGTTAAGCAACCAAGTTTTTAATATCTACTGGAAATAAAGAATTTTCCCCTTATTGATATCATAAAAAAACTAATAATCAACCACAGTTCACTATACCAAGACCAGTAATACCACATATAAAGGAGACATACCACCCTGTGATCAGAGCACATATTACTACTAAACTGTGCTCACATACTACCACGTGCAAGGTATAAATACTGCCACACCATGATAAGACCACATATAACCGACATATTGTAATTGAATAATTCCACATTCAAGGGACAAATACACAACGCCATAACAAGAGCACATAATGCCACTACATAGTGACCAATAAAATTCGGTCAACCCATAGAAGCACCACCCAGCTCAAAATGGTTTGCCGTCGTCTGCTCCTTCCCCTCTCCTCTTACCTGATAAACCACAAGTTTGGAGCCAGACCCACTACTACATGTCAGTACTCTGTGGAACCCAGCTGTTTATTCTTCAGTATGAATAGTGACTAATAATACTACAATAATGAAGATTAAAAAAAACTCTGTATATTTGGTCAGTGTAAATACTGTGATTATCAGTGACATTATACACAGGAACTCTGTATATAGTGTCAGTGTACAGGTGATGCAGAGAACACCAGTGACATTATACACAGGAACTCTGTATATAGTGTCAGTGTACAGGTGATGCAGAGATCCCCAGTGACATTATACTCAGGAGCTCAGTATATAGTGTCAGTGTACAGGTGATGCAGAGAACACCAGTGACATTATAGACAGGAACTCTGTATATAGTGTCAGTGTACAGGTGATGCTTTTTGGTTCCCCTCATGGAAAAGTAAATTATATTACAGCAGTAATAATGTCGCCTGATTGGCCCCTACAGTAAATATGTCCCCACTTCCCACCGTATACCAATAATGTATGTTCCTCATTCTGGTCCCCATATAGTAATAACGTCTTGGGCCTCCATGTTTCCCCATTCTAGGTCCCCAGACGGACATGACAACTTCTCCAGCCATCTACATAGATTACAACAAAGACACATCTGACATCTCACATTTCCAGCCCGATCTATTCCCAAACTGGACAAACTCCTCATCCTACTGATCCCCCAATACTGAGCCGTTGCTGCTGTTCCTATTACTGCACATGCTGCGTGGTACAAAAACAGCGCTCCTCTTACTGCCCCACATAATAATGTCACCACTGTGCCCTCCACATAGTAATGTCACCACTGTGCCCTCCACATAGTAATACCACCACTGTGCCCTCCACGTAGTAATACCACCACTGTGCCCTCCACATAGTAATACCACCACTGTATTGTATATACCACCACATGACCCCCTCCATGTTGCAAAGGATCCCCTGCACATTACACGCTGCACATTACACACTGCACATTACACACTGCACTTTACACGCTGCACATTACACGCTGCACATTGCACATTACACACTGCACATTACACACTGCACATTACACGCTGCACATTACACACTGCACATTACACACTGCACATTACACACTACACACATATTGCACACTGTACATTATACTTATCTATGTAGAGGTCTTTTTCTTTTCCTTGCTGGTCTTCAGGACAGCACTTCATCTTTTCTTGTAGTTGAAGCACTGCAGGCACCCCTTCCCCCTAACTGACGCTGCTGACAAGATGGAGCGCAGAGGGAGGGGGAGCTGGGGCCCCTGCAAGCTTCTTGGAAGCAGGAGCTGGGGCCCCTGCATGCTTCATGGCAGGGGGAGCCTTCTTGGGAGCTGGGGTCTGGGGCCCCTGCAGGCTTTTTGGGAGTGGGAGCTGGGGCCCCTGCAGGCTTCTTGGAAGCAGGAGCTGGGGCCCCTGCATGCTTCATGGCAGGGGGAGCCTTCTTGGGAGCTGGGGTCTGGGGCCCCTGCAGGCTTTTTGGGAGCGGGAGCTAGGGCCCCTGCAGGCTTCTTGGGAGGGGGAGCCTTCTTGGGAGCTGGGTCCCCTGCAGGCCTGACCTAACATGATGCCCCCTGAGCACTGTTTCCCCACCTCTCCCTCCTAACCTGAGCGGACGGAGACGCTTATCTATAGCGTCAGCGTCTGACTTCAGTGAAAGCCAGCAGCAGATCTCCCCTCCTGTGTGCACCACGATGGTGCAGGAGATAAAGATCTTCTGCTGCTGCCGACTCATTACAGTCAGAGGCTGCGATTAGTTGCTCCGCTCAGGTTAGGAAGGACTCTATGCCGGGTGCTAATGCCGGCCCTGTCCAGGGGGACCCCTTTCGGGCCCGTTGGGGGGCGGGGCTTGGGGGGCGGGGCCGCAATACCTGGGGGCCCACCATGACTTTTAACCGGTTACCTGGCGGCCCAGACAGAGCCTGTCTGTGTCCAACTTCAGAAAAGATCTCTGGTTGCAGTGAAATCATGGGCACATTGTTCCATTTTGTGGCTGTGTACAATGGAACAATGTCTCCATGATTTCACTGCAACCAGAGATCTGTTCAGAAGTTGGACACAGATATCTGTGTGTGTAAAGCGGCCCTTAGTCATATGTCCCTCTGGATATAAGAAGTGGCTGTTTGCTGTTGCCACCTTTTTCAGAGTGTTACTGCTTAGGGACATGGCTGCTGCTAGTCTGTGCTGCTCCATCCTGCTCCAGCTAGCTACTTGATCACTTTTTAGATAAAATAGGAGGCTGAGGGCCGCTTTGCACACACCAACTTCTGTGACCAACTTCTGAACAGATCTCTGGTTGCAGTGAAATAATGGACACATTGTTCCATTTTGTGGCTGTGTACAAATGGAGCAATGTGTCCATGATTTTACTGCAACCAGAGATCTGTTCAGAAGTTGGTTACAGAAGTTGGTGTGTGTAAAGCGGCCCTGAGAGGGTCCAAACGGACATACGGGCATTTTTTGCTGAGAACAAGTGTGATTACCAGACCTGTGTGCATTATCAAAGCTGTGTTTCTTGCTTACAAGTGGTTACCAAATTTTTGTTTTTCCTCTAAAAAAAACTCTTTGACCTAAATGCAGTGATTGCTAAATCATTAATTTTCCGATAAAAATACATTTTATATTAAAAAGCAGTGGCGTAACTAGTGTCCTGCGGGCCCCGGTGCAAGATGCACTCATTGGCACCCGGCTGTTGTAACGGTGGAGGGGCGGGCACTGCTGCGCGGCTGCAGGAAGTGACAGTGTCACTTCTAGTTCTCCCTCAGCTCCTCTTCCGGCGCTTTCGCGGTCACGGCAGCCGGCTGGAGGCACAGGCAGCAGGCCCCCCCGGGGAGCTCGGGTTCCCCCCAAGGAGCTCGGGGCCACCCCCAGGGGGCGGGCCCGGTCTCAGCCACGACCGCTGCGACCGCGGTAGTTACGCCACTGTTAAAAAGGCATTCTTTGGTCTCAAAGCAGTCATTTCCAAATACTTCATTTTCTACTAAAAATGCATTTTTTTGGCTTCAAAGCAGTGACCGCAAAATCCTTAAATTTCTACCAAAAGTATTTTTATGGACTTAAAAAAGCGATTGTCAAATCCTTCAGTTTCCCCTAAAAAGGTTTTTTTTGGGTTTAAAAATAGTGATTGCCAAATCCTTGATTTTCTACTAAAAAGGCATTTTTTTGCCTCAAAGCAGTGTATGACAAATCCTTCCTTTTCTACTGAAAATGTTTTTTTTGGGCTTCCAAGCAATGATTGCCAAATCCTTCATTTTATACTAAAAAGGCATATTTTGCCTCCAAGCAGTGATTGCCAAATCCTTTATGTTATATTAAATAGGCATTTTTTGGTCTCAAAGCAGTTATTGCCAAATCCTTCAGTTTCCAATAAAAAGGCATTTTGGGACTGAAAGCAGTGATTGCCAAATCCTTCATTTTCTGCTAAAAAGGCATTTTTGACCTCAAAGTAGTGATTGCCAAATTTTTCACTTTCCTCTAAAAAGGCTATGTTTGGCTTCAGAGTAGTGATTGCCGAATCCTTCATTTTTCCCTTGCAAGGCTGTATTTGGCTCCAAGGCAGTGATTGCCAAATCCTTCATTTTCTACTAAAAATGCATTTTTTTGGCTTGAAAGCAGTGATTGCAAAATCCTTCAATTTCTACCAATAGTATTTTTTTGGACTTAAAGAAGTGATTGCCAAATTCTTCAGTGTCCCTAAAAATGCATTTTTGGGGATAAAAGCAGTGATTGCCAAATCCTTGATTTTCTACTAAAAAAGCATTTTTTGCCTCAAAGCAGTGTTTGACAAATCCTTCCTGTTCTACTAAGGGTGCTTTTACACTGGCGGTTTTGCCTGAACTCCATCTGCTGCATTTTTTTTGGCAGCCTCATCTGCCGCAAGTGCCGAACCCGCACTTGCCGTATCTGCCGCACACTTACCGCAAGCCCCATAGACAATGCATGCGGCTTGCCGTAAGTGTGCCGCAAGTGCAGCCGTTAGGCGGAAAATGCGGCAGATGCATTTTTTTGACCGGATCTGTCGCATTTTTTCAAAACCACCAGTGTGAAAGCACCCTAAAAAGGCTTTTTTTGGGCTTTGAAACAATGATTGTCAAATCCTTCATTTTGTACTAAAAAGGAATATTTTGCCTCCAAGCAGTGATTGCGAAAACCTTCATTTTATATTAAAAATAAATTTTTTAGGCTCAAAGCAGTTTTTGACAAATCCGTTAGTTTCCCATAAAATACTTTTTTGGGACTAAAAGCACTGCTTGGCAAGTCATTAATTTACTACTAAAAAGGCATTTTTTACCTCAAAGTAGTGATTGTCAATTCCTTCATTATCTACTAAAAGGTTTTTTTTAGGCCAAAAAAAGATTGATAAATACCAAACATTCTCGAGTATAAGCGGAATCGAGTATAAGCCGAGGCAACTAATTTTATCCCCCAAAACTGGGAAAACTATTGACTCGAGTATAAGCCTAGGGTGGGAAATGCAGCAGCCCCCCCATCCTGATATATACAGTGCATTGTGAAAGTATTTGCCCCCCTTGAACTTTTCAACCTTTTGTCGCATTTCAGGCTTCAAACATAAAAATTTAAATTAAAAATTTTTGTGAAGAATCAACAACAAGTGGGACACAATCGTGAAGAGGATCAAAATTTATTGCATATTTTACACTTTTTTAACAAATAAAAAAATGAAAAGTGGGCATGTAATATTATTTGGCCCCTTTACTTTCAGTGCAGCAAACTCACTCCAGAAGTTCAGTGAGGATCTCTGAATGATCCAATGTTATCCTAAATGACTGGTAATGATAAATAGAATCCACCTGTGTGTAATCAAGTCTCTGTATAAATGCACCTGCTCTGTGATAGTCTCAGGGTTCTATTTCAAGTGCAAAGAACATCATGAAGACCAAGGAACACACAACCCAGGTCCGAGATACTGTTGTGGAGAACTTTAAAGCCGGATTTGGATACAAAAAGATTTCCCAAGTTTTAAACATCTATACGAGCACTGTGCAAGTGATCATATTGAAATGGAAGGAGTATCAGACCACTGCAAATCTACCAAGACCCGGCCGTCCCTCTATACTTTCATCTCAAACAAGGAGAAGACTGATCTGAGATGCAGCCAAAAGGCCCATGATCACTCTGGATGAACTGCAGAGTTCTACAATTGAGGTGGTATAGTCTGTCCATAGGACAACAATCAGTCATACACTGCACAAATCTGGCCGGAACGTGATTGTACAGGTCTACCAGATCCGGTAGCTTCTCAGGCCACAAGTTGCATTCTTCTAGAGGTAAGGTTTTCAACAAGTCGATCACCCCCTGGTTCATCTTGGCCATTGGTTTAAGGGTGATATGGCATTGTTAATATTTTCTTGCAGCTTTACAGGTTGCAGAACTCTTAAAATACCTCTGCTTCTAAAGCTGGACCTTGATTGGTTAGAACTTGCTCAGGATAGCCATGCGGCCGACAGAAGTGCTCCTGGAAGGCTTTTGAAGCTGTCCTTGTTATCTGGCCCTTATGTGGTGCCCCAGCGGTCTGGTCACCACTAAGGGGTACTGCACCCACACCCGGGGGTAGTATTGCCATCTGCGGAAATCAGGTTTGGTAAGTCCAGTCACCCACAAACACACCCAACTCCCACGGTCCCAGTGATAGCGAGTGAACCCAGGTAGTGGGACGGCTCAGGCAGCCGGTGGGACAGTGGGGAGAGTAAGGTGGTGGGTGGAAAGTGAGAAGGAAGTGGTAAAGGAAATGTAATGGACAAAGAACTTGAGCAGTGATGAGGCTCATCCCGGGTCCCAAGGCAAGAGACCACGAGGAGACAGAGGGAGTCCTAGGGGCATGGGAAGTGAGTGATCCACCCGATGCACCCAAATCTGAAGTAAAGCGCAAGGGCAAGGCGAGAACCAAGGACTCAGCCCTGAAAGGTGGTGAGGAGACTCCAAGCTCCAACCATGGAGCTGGTGGCCACGAGGTCCAGAGGAGCTGTCTCAAACTCCCGGCACATCCGCCAAGAAGACAGCCGTACTAGGGCCCGGGGACACAGCCGGTCGTCCAACGAAGGCCCGTGGCTGCTGGATTGGGGCTCTGTGCATGGAGGTGAGTGCAGGAAGGAGGAGAGCAGGCAGTGCTGAGAAAGGAAGGCCCGAAAGGAAAGGAACATGAAAGGGGTGTACTAGACAAGCCACCCTGGTTGCTAAGGCCTACCCGGACCGCAACTGTACTTGAGATGTAACCTGTGTTGCGTGCAAAGAAGAGCTCAGTAAACCGGGTTTGGAACTCAGCATTGTTTAAGGCTGTTTATTTCCCACCTGAGGAGTGGTAGACTGCCACGCTGCACAGGCAGCATGAGTCTGCTTTTGAGATGCCCCGATCTTGCCGTGCAGCCAGCCCAGCCCTGCTGGCTCTCCACGACCTCTAACAACCCCTTACTCTGGATGCCCTGGGGTCCCTGCTCTACCCGTGGGGAGCGATACCATCCTAGCTGTCAATCCACCATCCCGAGAGTACCCGGCCTGCACCAGTGTCTACTAACAGCCGCATACCACGGTGGCGTCAACCACCCCAACCAATCCCCTTACTCCAAAGACTCTTTACTCTAAAACTCCCCTTCCTTTTTTATTGACCGCCCATCTTGGGTGGCCACGGACCCGGTCACGCCACCGTGACAGCCCCCCAAGACGTGTTAGGACGTTGAGAGAGGCCCGGCTCCGAGTACCCCCACGGCCCCCACTGAGATGAGTCAAACCTCGCATCATGAACAGAATGTACCGACCCGGTATCACCAGGTCTCGTGCGCTTTACGAACTGTAACCCAGAGATTATGCTTGGTAGGCCAGAGTAATGGTGGCCACAAGAACCTAAGAGCACGTGCTGGCTGGGGGGCATGCCAAAGTCCCCAATCGTGGGACGGGACAGCAAACAGCATGAAAAATGGCCTACACTCCCTTCGCCCTCCAAGAGCCGGGAGGGCAGGCTGAAAGACTGTGTCACTCCACCTAGGGGTGTGACCGACACCAGAGCAACTAAGTTACGCCCACGAAAGAAGGCAGAAGCAAACTCTGGTGCAAACTGCAGATGGAGTGGCGTGATATTCTGCATCCACATGGACATGCTGGAATGAGGCGTGGAGTGGCAGCAACAGACTCCCCCAGCTCTCTGTAGCAGAGCCAGAGGCCATAGCTGGACTCCACATTCCTGAAAGACGAAGTATGAGAGCTTGGTCGCCAGCTGGAGCAACTAGGCAGCCGTGTGTGTGAAGTCGTTACCACGGGTAACCAGGGTCTGCGTCACCAGGAAGCGGCGGTGCTCACGCATCTGCGCGTCACTAAAAAATGCTAAGTATTTAGCGGTGACCCGCTAAATACTAGCATAACAGATGTGTGAACATGGCCTTAGATGGGTCCAAGGGTTCTACGGCCTGGATTGTTTTATTACTGACAGTAAATAGCTTGGCTACTGTGGCATACCTGGGTAAGTTGACCTCCTTTTCTCCACAATTTAGTATACGTATGGGTATTCTCCCCTTTCTGCCATTTACTGCACCTCTGACTCTCAGGATAGTGGGCTTGCTGTCAGAGTATTCTGGTTCTACTAGGGCCTGGTAATCTTGACCCCTGATACCTATAGCAACCTGACAACATAACATCATTTCACTTGTGGGGGAAAGCACAATTGGGTATGGATCACACACCGTTACGATGCCAACTTCTCCATACGGACACTTCTACCTGCTGTCTTTGAATCAATACTCTGATCTCTTTGTGCTGGACTCGTTGTTGTCCAGAATTGGTGGCTTAGGCTACCTGCTGTAACAACACAATAATTTCGCTGAGACAATTTTCAATAACATTGGTACCTAGGGTGATCATGGGATGACATTCACATTTATCCACAAGTATTAAACCCTGGGATTTAAGCTCCACTTGCCCCACCTTAATGGTCACCCTTTTATTCCCCACCTGAGGCAAGGTATGATCATTACTGGCTATTATAATTAAGTCATCATCAGGGCGATGTGTAAAGTCAGTGTCAACCCAATTGCGTTTGTAAAGAATATGTGGCATTGTGGTCACCTGGGATGCCATCAATCACAACGGGCAGGATCATCCGTCCCCTGACGTACTTGTCCCTCCAATTGCATGGACATGGTTGTTTTACTTCTGTGGGTTGGTCCTCTGCTCTAGGGGTGGCTTATTTAAATGACACCACCTTGCGATGTTTTCCACTTTGTTGCAGTGTCGTCAGATGGGTTGTCCAGTCGGATCGTAGTAGTCGGTCGCTCTTCCCTTGGTGCTGATTGATGGGATCCTCTTCTGATGTTGCCATGGGAGGTCATCGGGACTGGAGGCCAGCTAAATCTTCTCTATAGGCGAAAACACTTGCAGAGACTGCACTGTTTTTCCCAACACAGTCACACTCTTGGTTATCTCCTGGACCTGGAGCTGTAAATCTGCAGAAGGTTCGTTACTTAAGGCCCCGTAACATGGGGCAACATCTCCGGCAACCTCGCCGGCAACTGAGGGGCGTGGTCAAGTTGCAGCAACATTGCCGGAGAGTTGTCCTGTATAACAGAGTGATTTCAACTCCGATAGTTGCTTCAGCAACATCGCCTGGTTTACCAACAATGTTGTGAAACCAGGCGATGTTGCTCAGGTGATGTGCCTGCATCGCCCGGTCTGACGCAGCAACAGCAATGTTGCTGGCAACTTCCCCCATAGATTCCCATGTTAAGGATTGCTGTCAAGGTTGAGTTTAACCCTGGCAGTGAGATGTTGCCCCGTGTAACGGGGCCTTTAGTGTCTGTGCATCAGCCTCAACAGGTACCAGAGGCGAGGACACTGCCTCCTGGTGATACAGTATTGCTGGACATTTAGTGGGCGCTGTGCCACTAGGGGTCGTCTCTCGCAGCACGCGGATCGCCTGATCCTTGAATTGTGAAAAGTTCATGTCGGGATTTTGTAGGGACATAATACGTAGCTGCGTTTTATGCGTGTTGGACTGGAGCCCCTCTATAAACTGCTCTATTAAAACACTGTCCTCCTCCTGCACACTGTCAGGGTCGATCTGCTTCATGGCTTGCAGTGCCTCTTGGAGTTTGAGGGCATAGTCTCTCACACTGTCCTGCATTCTTTGTTTGCAGCCAAAGAACCTCATTTTAAATTCTGCTGCGAGTATTGAAAGTGTCATTCAGCTTTGCCAATATATGTTTGACTGTCCTTTTATCAGCGTCTGGCCAGGACATGACTTCTCTCTGGGCGGCACCAGTTCAACTGACCGATGAGGATGCTGACCTTTTGCCCCTCGGCCAAGGGGTATACATCAAACAGGCTATGCAGTCTCTCTTTGAAATCACTGACGGTATGCGATTCCCCTGAATATTAGGCCACTCCTGGGATGTATGGCATAGACAATGGCATTCTGGGAACCGCGGCAGCGCCAGCTGCTGGATCTTAACCTAGGTTGGGCATCTCCACCTCCCCTAGTTAATCTTAGCTAGGTTCTGACCTACTATGTCTGGTATCGCCGGTTATGGTTCTTCACCAAGCCGGTCACTATACTGCCGCATACACCGGGTTAACAGGCAGCTGCTTTGCAGGTTGGATTGATCATTCACACAGGGGTTCAGCGCTTTCTTCTTCCCGCCAGCTGAAGATCGAGTGCAGGGCAGGGTCTCTGTTCGCGCTCTTTCTGAAGCTCCACCCACAATGATATGCCCCATAAATCATTAACTCTGCGTGGTTTAGTAATAGCGGCAGTTTACAGAGTTATTCACAGTCTTTTGCAGCAAACATGACCCGGTTAATGGGGGTCTGTAAATCCTGTTCGCAACGTTAAATGCAATGAACTCAAGGGCCTGGAGTACTCGACCAACTGTGTGTAGTCAGGGGGATGTCACGGTGGCAGTCCCAGTCATGGCCCTGGCCGAGCAGATGAAGGGCGTCTTTACAGATGATTATGTCTTTATGGGACGCCACCTGTGGTACCTGATCAATGATGACCAGCGCTGCTTAGATGAGCCCCCAGGGGATAGATGTAGTGGCAGCTGGGATGGTGACACTTCCCACAGGTGGAGCAGACCCCTGTGGTTTGGTGTAAAAATTTTTGGGGAATGATGGTGGTGGGTAGTTATGGTGCGGTAGGCGGCAAGGAGGGCGCAGGAAATAATCAAGAGGATACAAAGGGGAGTAGTCCTTTTACCTTTACTGAAGAAATGTGGTGCAGTCCAGTGGCACTGGTTACCAGGTCCAGGAGGGTCCAGTCAGCCGGGAAGTAGTTGGATTCCATCTCTCCAAGTAGGTTTG
Source organism: Allobates femoralis (assembly GCA_033576535.1). NCBI lineage: Eukaryota > Metazoa > Chordata > Amphibia > Anura > Aromobatidae > Allobates > Allobates femoralis. Next base: position 172,241,405 of record JARQOC010000006.1, read on the forward strand.
GAGGCCTGCCTGCTGCGCTTCTCAGTTTGGGTCCCAGCTGCCTGTGAGCTATTCTGTGGCCCTGTCGTTTCCATCGCTCTTGCCCTTGCTCCCGAATAGCAGACAGCATGAACTTGTAACTGACACTGCCGAGTTTATTGCAGCTCCGGGCTATCATTAAGCTGTTGTGCTGCCGGATCTCTACACGCAGCCAGCAAACTTGCAGTCTCCTGTCCTCCAGATTCTGTTGCCGGTTGTGCTGACTGGGGTGAGCTCATCAACAGCTCTGTTCCCCAGGACCTTCTCCTCTTCTCTCTAGTTCTCCTAATCTACTTCCTCTCCATTCCCGCACTTTCTTTACACTCCTCCTAACCCCTTCCCCTCTCCAGAAAAAAGGCAGCTCCCCTTAACTCAGATGCAGAACTTCCCCGTCTGCAAAGGATTGGGTTTGGTATGTGTATGTGATGGTTTACCTAGCGTGGAGATTACATTCTGCTTTCAAGCATAATGTCACTACTGTCGGAACCGGATCATAGGGACACCACAAAGGCAGAATAGAATCCCTCAGTGATGTCACAACTTATCACAGCTGAGGTCTCCACCATGGCTGTCAGTTTGTTCCAGAAACTGCCCTGAGTGATCGCGGTTTCCATCACTGCAGCTTCTGAATGCAGCAGAGCCAGGATCTTCGTGGTATGTCATATAGTGTATTACTTCCATTAGATGTGGTAATTCTGGGGCGGATGCTTTCTTTGGCCAATAATCATGGGCCTCAAAAGGCTGAGAGTACAATCTCCCAGCTGTGTGCTTTATCTTGGCTGGGTATCAAAATTAAGGGGCCTGTGCAGCGATTTGTAAAGAGGACCTGTCACCCCACTGGTGCTAAGCTAACTGAATGCAGTACTGAATGCAAACGTGTCTGCTGCATTCAGGAAAGAGGTCCCCCATGTCTCTAGCCCCCTGTAAGTTGTAAAAAAGACTTTATAAAAATTATGGATAAGGAGTCCAGAGGGACTTACTCAGACTAACTGTTGTATAGTGTCCTCCCCGCCTCCAGTCCTTTCTTGTTCAGCCTCCTGTATGTGTCATCACTGCTGCAGGTGTCCTCCCCACCTCCAGCCCCTCTGGTCCACCTCCAGCCCTCTCTTGTTCAACCTCCTTTTTATGTCTGTTCTCCACAAAGCGAGCAATGGGCGGGAGCGGTCCCAGCATCTTAAACGACTCCTGCCGGTGGTGTCAGTGCCGGAGCTCACCTTGGTCCAGATTATGTATGTACAGAAGGAAGTGGGCTCCGGCGCTGATGTCACCGGCAGGAAGCGTTTCAGCTGCTTGGATTGCTCCCACCCATTGCTCGCTCTGTGGAGAGTAGACATAAAGGAGGCTGAACAAGAGGGGGCCGCAGGTGGACCAGAGAGGGCTGGAGGTGGGGAGAACACCAGCAGCAAAGATGACACATACAGGAGGCTGAACAAGACAGGGCTCGTGGAGGGGAGGACACCATACAACAGTGATGACTCATTACTGAGTAAGTTCCTCTGGACTCCTTATCCAGAATTTTTATAAAGTATTTTTTACAACTTACAGGGGGACTAGAGACATGGGGGACCTCTTCCCTGAATGCAGCTGACATGCTTCATTCAATACTGCATTCAGTTAGCATAGCACCAGGGGGGAGACAGGTCCTCTTTAAATTATTTTTTACATTGTTTAAAAAAATGGCATAGGGTCCCCCGCATTTTGATACCCAGCCAAGATAAAGTACACAGCTGCTTTCTGCAGGCTGCAGCTGTCTACTATGTCTACACTAGAGATCAAAATAAGTGGGACCCCATGCAATTTTTTCCCATGTATTGACAGCATTATGACAGCTGCATGGAAATTCGGTAAAGCTTGCTAATTCGCTGCGCTGCAGCATTTCAACAAGCTTTATCTGAGCAGCCGAACCCAACAGTAACATGAACTCCCCTGAGAACTCCATTTTCGGGGGTCCTTGCACAGTCACTAGGTGTCCGGTACAGACCTCACATTTTACAGTTTGGGTTCGCCCATCACTATTCATTTGTCCTTGCTGCAGCACCAATCTGCATGTTTCCCCTTTGTAAATAATTTTTTCTTTGCTGCAGCACTTGACTGCTTTTATCCCCTTTGACTTTGATGGTTTTCTCTACCCACATGCACAGATTACTACTGAATTGGCCATCATTCTCCTTCACCACTTAACCGTGCTGTTCTGTTCGGTCTGTTTGGTCAAAAATGATCAAATTTGAAGTTTTTGATTTAATTTTTTATTTGTTTATGAACAACCATGTTCACATACAGTATAAAAATTCAACAGGAATTCAAATAAAATACTTAAAGGGATCCTGTCACCCCCAAACCACCTCCTAAGCTATTAAAAGCTGTCCCTAGAGCATAGTAACACTTACCCTACACTCCTTTTAGCTCCTAAATGCAGCAAGTGAAACTGAATATAAACGTTATAAAAGTACCTCATTAGGGATGATAATAAGTGACTATGGTATTCATAGTCACTCAGCCAGGCTGCCCCTCTTCATACTATCACGCCTCAATAGGCGTGATGTTCATGATACATTCAAATGCGCGCCTCCCTGCACGCCTCCCCGCTCTCCTATTCCGGACCGCTGTTGTGTGGGGGCTGTATGACGCGATTCGCGTCATTTCCGTATTACGTATTTACACCCGCGCCGCTGTTAGAGCTTCAAGCCCCGTACTGCGCATGCGCTTGATTTTGATTATTCAGAAAAAAAATGACGTGGGCTTCGCCATATTTCTGGAATCAGCCGGATCCAGCAGGCAGCGACGGGCTGCCCCCAACCCCCAGGTGCCTATTTGTACCTGGCCGGACACAAGAATATAGGGGAGCCCTTTTTTTTTTATTATTTCATGAATTTCATGAAATAATAAAAAAAAATGTGTGGGGCTCCGCGCAATTTCTATGTCTAGCCAGGTACAGCTAAGCAGCTGGGGGCTGGAATTCGCAGCGCAGGGAGGCCCAAGCTTTCTGGGCACCCCCCACTGCAAATTGTAGCCCGCAGCCGCCCCAGAAGATGGCGCGTTCATTGAAGCGCCATCCTCTGGCGCTGAACCCCGCTCTTCCAGCGGCCCTGGTGGCGGTGGCACGCTGGGTAATAAAGGGGTTAATACCAGCTTTGTTATACAAGCTGGTATTAAGCCCGAGATTCTTAACGTCAGGCCAGGTTTGACCCGGCCACTAAGAATCTCCAATAAAGGGTTAAAAAAAACACCACACAGAGAAAAATTATTTATTAAAAATAAAGACACAGACACCATTAGGGACTCCAACTTTATTACCACCACATATCCCTCCAAAGACCCAGGTCTTCTCTCTTCTTTCTTCTGTCTTCTGTCTTCCTTCTTCTTCTTGTTGAACTCATTCAGCTCTGCTACATCACACATCACACCACAGGGGGCGGAAATGCGCTCCCCTGCTGTGTGATGAGTCAGTGAGGCTGTGAGCATTAAGCAGTGCTGACAGCACAGAGCCGACTCATTAATAAGCTGCTGGATTTAACTCCCTGCTCACTGCAGCGCCGGTAAGCAGAGAGTTAACTGTGCTGTGACAGCGGGAGCCTATTAAACATGATTTAGCTATTGTAGCAGATAGAGCCTGAAGCTTCCGAGACACATCTGCGATTTGTAAATCGCATATTACTCGCTATTACTCGCTTCCCCATTCATTAACTTTGGACTCGCTAGACTCGCAACGAGTAGCGAGTCCCGGGCTCGGACTCGCTAGAGTCAAGCGATTCCGAGTAATTTAGGACTCGCCCATCACTTCCTCTGACGCGTTTCATGTCAACGATTAAGGACATGGATAATGCAGGAAGTGCAAACAAAGGTTAACAATGGAACCTCACATGTTATTTTTCAATGGATTTACTAATGAAGGAAAAATGATTCTAATCCTTTTTGGATGTGCCAGCTCTTCTTATTCTTTTACCCCATGTACTGCTGGCTAGCAGTGAAGCAGTACCATTATTTTTTAAGAAGTGGAGAGATTGAAATACATGGAGTGAGTCCAAACATTAGCCTTTTGTTACTTTGAGCTTAAATGTAATTGGCTAATTCTGAGCTCACATTTATGCAACAGCATTATTTTAGTGTTGGCATTTTGATTTAATAATTTGTACAGAATATGAGTGACAGTAAAATAAACAAACCTTCTGAAATTATTCTGCTTGACATACATTTTTTTGTATGACAAAAATATGAAATTTTAACAGGTGTATGTAGACTTTCTATATCCCCTGTTTATATGAAACAGCTTCATATCATTAGATTGATCACAGTCCAGAAATATGACTGATAATAAAAATAAATATAGTAAAACCTATTATATAAAAAGAAAAGAACAAAAGGTATTGGAATAAGTTGAGGCTTCACAGTTACATAAGCCAGATAACAACATGGCCTTTTTGTGAATAACTTAAAGCTTAACCGCTATGGTAGAGAAATAGATTTCAATAAACTTTTAAATATTCTTTATAAGTGAAATCTTGTGGAAAACCATTCATACACCCTCCAAAAGATGTCCTAGACTGTTTCTGAGGTAGACATTTGTTCATTCTCGGTCAGATCCATTTTCACACTGAATGCGGCCACATAATCATATAAGGGTGTAAGGGGCGGGGCCTACACAGTATGCGAGCTCCTGACTGCAGTTGATGAGGTGACAATGTATTAGATTACCTTAGACTACAGCACCATGCTGAGTAATGTCAGAATGCCAGGATCAGGGTAGACTCCCCTGCACTTTCCTGCACAAGCTTCTGATCTGGCATCTGGCTCCTTCTCTGCAGGTACATAGCAAAGCTCAATGTTCTCAGCTTCTGGCTCCCCACACAGCTCAGGATCTCTCTTAGCCTTTTCCTGCTGTCACATTGCACTTCTTTCTATCAGCTTCTGGCCATGCCCACAGAGTCATAAAATAAAATGTAGTTTTTAAAAGAGCACAAAAAATGGAGAAAATAAGTCATGTGGCACAACAAAGTCATTATCTTAGCTGCTATGTGACCCATAATTGACAACCATTGCAGTATTGTTTTTATTTCAATGAAATGACATTTACACTTTAAAAGTGAACATAAAAATGTACATATGTTATGGGTTGGTTCACCAGTCAGGGTATACATGTTGGATGGATACAGGACGCTTGTGGACAAATTGTCACAATTTAAAACTAATCATTAGGGCTTCAAGTATCAAGCAGACACCCCGTGATGAGTCAATTCTTACGATGTCTTTTCTAGAATAAAGAGATTGTCCGAAGAGGGGAAATTTATTTCAGAATCTGTGAGCAAGGTTTAACTGTTTTTGTGGAACCAAGTCTATTTTTTGTTCAGAATATATTTCATTTTCCTTATTAAATTCATAGTCGTTTTGTTGATTAAGTTTCGTAATATATTTTTTAAATTTTGAATCAGAGATTATGTTTGCTATCTGCACAAGAAAGAGTTGGAAATCATTTTACAATGTGCAAATTTGGAGGTGGGGAAGTTGTAACTCAATTACCTTTTCGCCTTTATATGTTTTTCCATTCACATGGTATCTGCCTTTCACATATTGGTCTGCACCGTCACAATTCATTACCATTTTTATACTATTCCTTGTATTTTTCCCAGTAAGTAAATCATTTTAATTAAACTGCATATGCTCCATTATTTTTCTATTTTAATTACTGTTCTGTCTAGTGAATTTCTGTCATAAAACAGGTTTACTATCCACTATCAAGGTTATGTATTTTACAAACCCCTTTAACAAGTGTATTTACAATTTTCTCCTTGTGTTATCATTATTTTACAGTAGCATATGGTAGAACCCAGATGTTTCAAAGAATGGCATATCTCAAGTAACAAGATCCCAATGGTAGCTAAAATTAGGAGAATGTGTTAAACATGCAAACATATGGATTTTGCATAATGAGGAGCAAATTAAGGAATGCATTCATGTTAATATAAACAGACATATATTCAGTTAGTTAGGACAAGTGTCTATATTTTTGCTGTAACCATCTGTATTTACTATATCTATATTGTATCTATACTTTATGTGGTGGAAAATTAATTAAAAAAAACACAACTGGTTAAACAGCAATCAGCAACAGCAATTTCCCTGGCATCATCTATTTGTGTAATATTGTGGAATGGTGATTGCTCCTTGAAAACTACCAGTAATCTTCTTTTGAGCAATGTCATTGGATATCTGTTTCTAAACATGGAACAAGCATGTCTAAAAATTAAAAATACAACCTAAAAAATATTTTGTCTAAAATAACTGTTAAAGTATTTATTCCATGGACTATAAACATCATGGGTTTAACAGGCAGAACCAGACTGACCATGTGGCAAGTTTGGCAAATGCCATGGGTCAGCCATGAGGTGATTTCAACACTTAGGCTGGCTTCCAGACAGCCCTGGACCGGATCAGCACACAGAACCGGAGGGTCAAATGTGTCCTCCGGTCCTGTGTGCAGCCGGACGCAGCTGCAGCTGCTAATGATTCAGGACTGTGGCTAGCAGGGAGCTAGTCCAATTGCTGTATAAGGGCCACGTTACACACACAGATATCTGTTCAGATATTGGTCACAGATCTCTGGTTACAGTGAAATCATGGACATGTTGCTCCATTTTGTGGCTGTGTACAAATGGAACAATGTGTCCGTGATTTCACTGCAACCAGAGATCTGTTCAGAAGTTGGTCACAGAAGTTGGTGTGTGTAAAGTGGCCCTAAGGCTGGGGTCACACACACAGATATCTGGGCAGATATTGTTCACAGATCTCTGGTTGAAGTGAAATCATGGACACATGGTTCCATTTTGTGGCTGTGTACAAATGGAGCAATCTGTCCATGATTTCACTGCAACCAGAGATCTGTGAACAATATCTGCCCAGATATCTGTGTGTGTAACCCAGCCTAAGTGTTATTTATATATCCACACCCGTCCAGACTTGTGTTCACTCCCTCCCCTCTGTGCTCTGGGCTGGGAGGGGGGAGGTGTTTTGTGCTGCAGCCTGTAAGATTTCTATGTGTATATATAAACTTTGGTTTTCCTGCAGACATGTAATGTGTGTATCTACTGAGTAAATGATGAAATGTTCTTATAATCATATAGAAATATCTCAGACTGCACACACTACATATATCTCTTACACACAATGACATGAAGAGTTGCAGCTAAACTCCCCCCCTTTCTTCTCTGTCTGCTGTGAATGAGTCACACAACAGACAAATCAGAGAGCAGTCAGGACAGTGTCATGAAGCATGAATGCTCAATTAGTGAGTGAGAGTGGGTAGCAGAGAAATCCCTGTGAGTGACAGAGGGAGTTAATCTTTTATTTTGAAGTTTACAGAAGTTAGGAGGGGAATATAAATAATAGAAATACATGAATAGAGAGAGCTTATAGAAAGGAATTAGAAAATGATAACAGTTACACATGGATTTTTGGCCTGACAGTTTTTCTTTAATGAGGAGCTAGGCAACAAAATTGTGCAAACAGTAATATCTTGTAAGTGATTGTGTGTGACTCCAGGCACTGAAAGAGGCAGGCCCCTAAGCAAAGCAAGCAGACATAATTGTGGAGTTCAGTGATTCAGCACCATATTATCAGTGAGCAAACACTATTAGCAGTGAGTTACAGCTAGTAAGGGTGCCTTTACATTTGCATTTGGAACGCAGTGCACCGAACGTAGCCAAACGCTTGCGCACATGAGTTCCTATGTCTAACATGGGAACGCATGTGCCTGCATTTGGCTGCATTCGATTGCGTTTGCGCTCGGATGCGCACAATTTGTGCACCCTCCGAGCGCACTCCGAACGCATCATATTGCATTTTTTGCATTCGCAGGTGCTTGTTTTATCTGCAAGCGCCCGCAAGCGCACAAACAATGCATTGAAGTCAATGGATCCGCAGTATCCTCCGCATGACAGCACAGGAGAACGCTGCGGATCTCATTGAAATCTCTCCTGGTTGCCGCCGGTGATCAGCTAGAGCCACCGCTGCTTTCCCGCGGTGTCAGTGCGGGAGGTTTGAAGACACAGCTACTCTGACAGCTGTTTAAATCTCCCGCGTTGACACCGAATAGGTGAGGTCCGCGCGGAAGATTTGAAACAGTGGTAAGCTGTTTCTTATCTCCTGCACCGATATCACCCTATTCGGTGTCAGCGCGGGAGATTTAAACAACTGTCAGATCAGCTGTGTCTTCAAATCTCCCGTGCTGACATCGGCGGGGGATCAGCTGTGGCCGGAAGGAGGAGATCTCCACCGCTGATCTCCTCCTGGCCGCCCCCGAGACAGCTGATTGGCTGGCCGGGGTGCATACTAATGTGAACGCATGTGGAGATTCTTCACTGCATTCACATTAATATGGCTGCGTTTGCACTGCGTTTGCGTCTGCATGCCAACCGCATGCAGACACAAACGCAAGTGTGGCGCCCCTGCGTCCAGGAGGCCACAAAAGGGAACTGCAGCTAGGCAGGTAGGACATTTGTTGCACAACAACACCCTCACAGCCCACACAACCCAAGTAGGAGAAGGTAGCATCCAGCCCTAAGATTGGAAGACTCTAGGCAATTGAGGGGTGGTGGTTTTGGAGGAGTGGGTTGGGCATACACGTAGTCAGGTGACTTGACAGTATATAGGAAGGGGAGAGGAGGAAGGAAGTCAGTAGGCCGAGGTAGGCTGAGAGGCAAAGACTGGAAATCACACGTCCTGTGAGTGTAAGGTGTAGGAGCGCAGAATCTGTACCAAGCCAGTGTGAGCCGGAGGAGAGAGAAAGCACGTCCGAAGCTGACACCACCAGGAGTGTGAGAGGACTGAGAGGGTCGGTGATACCCGGGCCCTAGGAATGCAGCTGAAGCTACCGACTGCAGGCGGAGTAGCCCTCCTATGATACCGAGAGACGCAGAGTGAAGGAGCCTGGTAGAGCCTCACACTTGAGGACTGCTGGAGGCTGGGCTGAGTAGAGTGTCGGCTCTAGAGGGGACCGTAGTTTACCCGGAATCCCCAAACAACACGACGGGGGACCACAGCTACACGTTAGGGTCCCTACCCCAAAGGACAGGCAGCTCAGTGACGACGAGGAGGACCCACAGGAGCCCGAGTCACCGCCATACTGTCCGGCGTTTCACACACACACGTAGATACGGAGACCGTTAACAGCCCGGAAAGGACACAGAGACTGTGTGAGGGGTCACAGAGAGAAAGAGGCCTGGCTGCAGAGCAAAGGGAACCCGGAGAGGGAGAGTGTGCCCGTGTACTTGTACTGAACTTTGTAAGAACTGTAAATGACTTGTGAACTGTCTGAAGAACTGAGAGTAAACACGGAAAACCCTGAGATTGCCTCCCTTGTGTCTCTGCATGAAAGCGATTCTCTCCATACAGGACTACAGAAAGCCCTCCACCTGCAGAGCCACTGCACAGCCTGTCAGCACCAGCACTGAGGAGAGATCCCTGCAGCGTTTGCAAAGTAAGTGTACTGAACATTCCACAATAGACTTAACACTTACTGCCCCGGGGAACACAGTTCTACCCACTGGAACTATCCCATCTAGCTGCTATCCCATCATCCCCGGAGGTTCTGCAGCAGCGGCAGCCCCATCACTGGCCGCATATAGTGGGTGGCGTCACGACTGACAACCCTGTAAATATCCCCTTTTATTGCCGAGCCCGGGACACGGATCGGACCAGGACCACCCGTGACCTCCCTAGTAGCAGACCGGTCCGGTACCGAGTACCCCTGTCCCAGTGGGCCCGACAACCTGGCGTCACGAACAGGATCTACCTGGTCCAAAAGAATTGGACCCCGTGCGCCTAAAGAACGTGTTCTGGACTTTTCTCGCCAAAATCTGACCTTAATGGCGGCCAGGGGAGGCTAACGCCATGTGCAGAGGAGGCGTAACCGAAACTCCCATCGTGGGCCGGCCCGGTCCAAGGCGCGAAGATAAGGACCCGCCCTGGCTCCCCTTAACTCCAGGAGAGCCAGCCGTCACTCTCAAAGTAGAGCCTCCGCCCCTAGACCCTCCTACCACTGAGAAGCTGGCGGGAACGAAGAAGGAAATCGTCATCAGGAGGGGGTGGAGCGAGCAACCGGAAGAGAAGCAGTCGCCATTGCAGTACACGAGGACGGAAGCGGAGGACGCCCAGGAGAACGCTGCCGAAGGAAGACCACAAGTGATCCCGGAGGGCCCACGAAGTGACCCGGTGGAGTAACCCGGCCGAGGAGAGACCCTGTGTGACCGCTGCGAGATGGCGGAAGGCGGCCGAGAGCGTCCATACGTCCCAGATACCCGTAGGGGTGTATTGCGACTGTTGCCCCAACAGATGACCCGGATCCATGAACAGCGTACCCGGATCCAGCTTGATATTAGCCACCATCAACAGACCTATGAGACCCTGTCTATGCAACCCGGCTGGGTTGGAGTGCCACGCGAGCGTGCAGAGAGCGAATCCGAGTGCCGCACCGCGACCCTGGTGGACGTGACTACCCCACAAGCTGCACCGCGTAATGCCCGAAAAGAAGCCGACCCACTAGGAGCTTTACCGGAGGGATACCTGGCGTTGCCGCAGCCCCTGATACCACCACCGACTACTACCGAGGTGAGAGAGGAGCAGCTCCGTTGCTGGTGGGAGCGGGACAAAGACTGTGAGGACTTAATGGGCTTCCTAGGAGATCCCGGCAGTGAAGTAGGCCCTGCAGAGCTAGTTACCCGTAAGGAGTATATCCGCAGGTGTGTACGAAAGTGGGAGAAAGAGGAGATAGAGCAGCAGGTACAGAAGCAGATGATGATAGCCCATGCTAAGGATGCTAAGAACGTAGCCTGCAGAGACAGAGACATTCAAAGATCCCCACGGCACAAGGGCAAGATAGTGAAAGTAATTGAAGTGAGAGGATTCGCTTTTGCACGTGAGCCCGGTACTAGAAGTGATATTTTCATCAATAAAAGAGAAGTGGAAAAGCAATTGCCATCCGACCATCCGGATAGACAGGTTGAGATAGGAGAATGGGTGTCATACCACATTGTTCAAGGTGAGCGTGGCCCATACGGCATTAAAGTGAAAAGACTATGCTTAGACCCCGTGGAAGAGGATGATATGCCAGCACTAGAATATCCTGAGTCCAGTGATGACCCTGAAATCATAAGCTACACGGATGTGGCAGTGAACACTGATCCAATTGTCATACTTGAGACCGATACATCCAAGGCCAAGAAGGATGCTGTTACCCAGACCCCGGAAAGCTACTTGCTGAAAAATGCGTTACAGAACCTGGAGGTTTATCCAATAAGAAGACCATCGCAGGTGTTGCCTTGGAAGCAAGCCAAGACAGAGTAAAGACACGGGTTCTGCATCCCAGAAGAAAAGAAGAACAGAAGAGGAAACTGTAAGTGTGAATGAAGTGTTTTCCTTATTGACCCCATCCCATACCTGAATGAATGCTAGCATTCCCCTGTTTGTCTTTTGTGTATTATGAACAATAGAGATCAAGGACAATGACTTGATACGAACTTCCCTTGTATATAGTTGAGCACCTTAGTGTGCTCCCCTTTGGTTTTAAGACCAGTTGTGCACATGAGACGTAGTGCAAGTGACTGTTTTGAATCGTGAACTTTGCACCTTGAACTCCTTTTTGAGAATTTTGAAACCTTTTTGCACTTTTTGAAGAAGAATGTTTTTATACTTTTGATACAAAGTAGAGTTTATAATGTGTCTTACAGAAAAGTGAATGCGTTGTAGCATTAGACCACGTAGAGGTCCAGAAGGGGTAATGACGTAGATATAGCCGTGCACTTGTAAATAGTTAATTCAAAGTAACGTTTGAAGAATCGTGCCTCCCGGATGGGAAGAACCAAAAATGCTTAATGTTTAATGTTGTTATAAAATAAAATGTTTTGGCTGGGCGTGACCTGGACATGGTGGAGACAAGTCGCACTTGAGGAGAGCTCCCGTGCCTGATCCTTTTACACAGCCTGCATTTGCAATTATAAGCCTGCTCGGTGGACCCTTGTACAGCTACAGTCTCCTGGACCCGTGGTGGACAGCTGCATTTCGTCAGATGCCCGGTAAACGAGACATAGCCCAGTTTTTTATCCAGCCGAGTGCCTGCCACCACTCAACCAGCCCCACTGCAATGGCTTCCAGCACTACAGCAGGGGCTAGACGCTCCGGGAATCCGACACCCAGTTCAAAGCAGACATTAACTCCGTCCACCCGGCGGAACACCAGGCGTGTGTCTGGATTCCACACATCAGCACTTAAGGTACCGTACGGGGGAGAGGGGGGCGCAGGAAAAGGCGCGAACGACGCCATTACTGGAGACAGAGGGCAAGATGGACAAGCGTCTCACTCCCCCTCCCTCCCACCAGAGGGGAGAGACGCTGCTGCAGCTCAAACATTTAACACAGGACCAACATGCTCGGGACAATCTGGTGTCAGTACTCATACATCTAGCACGGGCTCCAGCCCCTCACATGGACTCTCTGCCCCTGCCTCAGAATATGGTCAAGCCTCTCCTCATAGCTCCTGTGACCCTCGGCCTGCAGACGCTTCCTTCCCTGGCTCCCCTGCAGGGCCTCAGCTCAATGACCCCCTCCCTCCCAGGCAGATGACCTACATGACATTAGATCTGGGATGCAGTGTCTGCCTACTAAAGATGATATGGAGGTGTACATAAGAAGACTCGAAGCTGTCTGCAGGTCAGAGATCGGGTCACTCAGAGAGGATACTACTAAGCTTCAGAGCTCAGTCCAGACAGTTACCCAGGAAGTTGCTGATCTCTCCTTCTTAGTGAAACAACAACAACAACGCCTTGACCTGCATGAACAAAACTTCCACACGGTGCTGGATATGTTGGAAGATTCCGAAAACCGTAATAGACGGAACAATATACAGCTCCGAGGTATCCCTGAGTCAGTGGCACCCCGTGATATCACCCCAGTTTTGCTACGTGTGTTCAATTCCCTGCTAAACAGACCCCGAGACGACCATATTGAGATGGACAGGGCTCATAGGTCCTTGGGCCCTAAACGAGCTGACTCATCCCGTACCAGGGACATTATTTGCAGAATACACTTCTACCAACTGAAAGATGATATCATGAGGAGAGCGAGAGAGTCTGAATCCATTGACTTTAATGGTGAATCTATCCAGCTTTTGGCAGATCTCTCACCCATCACGTTGGCCAAACGCAGAGCCCTACGCCCCCTGCTAGACATTCTCCGGGAACAGGCAATCCCTTATTCGTGGGGCTTTCCCTTTCAGCTCCAAGTTCGCAGGGACTCTGAGATGCATGTCCTCAGATCTCCAACTGATGCCCCTGAATTCTGCTCAGCGCTTGGGTTGCCCATGGTGCCCATCCTCAATTGGCCTCAACTGTCCACCTTCCTCCGCGGGGGCCCTATACCTGCACTGCGGTTGCCCTCCACTGAGGCCCGGAAGAGGAAGAGAGGCCCTAAACATCAATCAGCGTCTCCTGTAGCTACCACCTGAACTTCTGCATTGGGACCTTTCTTGTTCTCTTTTTTTTCCTTCCTAGATGGGGTCCTGCCGGGGGCCTCCTGGTGGATCTTGTCTCATTGCTGAGGTATTTTGCTCCTGAAGACTATTGTCCTCCGGCGGAGGCCTTCCCCTTGGTCGCTGTTGATTCTAGGGGGTGGTCCTTGCTGACCAGACTGTCCCACTTAGAAGACAGTTGATGACGTCCCACCTTATATGTTGATCCCAAATTTGACCTCCCCCCCTCATACCCTCAATACCCCCCTATCCCCTTTCCCCTCCACCTCCGCCCCTCCCTTACCCTCCCCCTCCCTCCCTCCCAACCCTTTTCCTACCCGCCTCACCTCACCCTCACTTTCTTCCTTTTTCTCTCCTTTTGACTCCCCAACCCTCCCTTCTCCCCTGAGGTCTTATAAATTACAATTTTGGGATACTCGGCTGCATTAATTCGCCGTCTTGTTTATTACTGTTATTTGCTTTTTGTGTTTTATTATTGCTGTGTTCACCTGTTGAGTTCTTATACCCGCCTTTACCTGTTAGGGACACCGCATTTAGTAAGGGCTGTGGTTGGGATTCAGGTGTGCAGGATCTTTGCCACGTTCTGGTTACCCCACATATAGGGAGTGTCTATGACACACTTTACAGAGTTTACTCTGTTTACTTTCATTGGTCTGACGGTCCTTCACTCTCAGACCTCTGGGACCGGAATCAGATTCCTGGTCCGATTCACTTTTCTCGTTCTGTTTCTCCTCTCTCTTTTCTTTTTCACCTTCTTTTGCTCCGTTTACTTTTCTCCCTTTCTGCTTTGCTACTAGTCAGCCTCCCTCTCTTCTTCCCTTCCCTCTCTTGAACCCACCTCTTCACCTTCCCCAGGCTTCATCATGTCCAGGCTAAACACGTGTTCTTTGAACATTAGGGGCTTTAACGTTCCTGAAAAGCGTTCCCAGGTTCTCTCTCATATGCACAAAAAACATGTACATATTCTCCTCTTACAAGAAACGCATTTCAGAGCAGATAAAATCCCCTTGATAAAACATAAACAGTACAACAGATGGTACCACAGTTCAAACCCGGATGCTAAATCCAAGGGGGTCAGTGTGGCTCTCCATAGATCCTTACAGGCACGGGTTCTTGATTCCAGAATAGACCCGCAGGGTAGATTCGTCCTCCTGAAGCTGCAGATTGCGAATGACATCCTCACAATCGCCAACCTATACCTCCCAAATCAGGACCCGGCCCGTAGACTTTTGTCTTACCTGCGTACCCTGGCGGACTTCGCAGAGGGTTCGGTGATAATGGGAGGTGACCTAAATTTTGTTTTCGATCGTGACCTGGACTCCTCTACTCGTAGATCCTCTGTGCCTGTCTCTCACCTGGAAACTTTGAAGACTAGGCTCCTTGAGATTAGAATGGTTGATGTCTGGCGGCTTCTGAACCTGAGGGTCAGGGATTACACTTACTACTCGGCTGTACATGATATGTACAGTTGACTTGATCTTTTTCTGATCACTCACAAACTTTTACTAGCTGACCCTGTCGTGAACATTGGTTCCATGATCTGGTCGGATCATGCTCCAATTTTTCTGTCCCTTGGCCTTTCGGGTTTGGTGCCGACGGAGTGGACCTGGTTAGGGATGGGCGAATCTACTCGTTACTACTCGGTACTCGCCGAGTAGTAAGGGATTCGCCCGACTCGTTACACTGCGAGTAATCTCAGGGATTACTCGCAGTCAGTAACGAGTCCGCAGGGAGCGAAGGAAGAGAGGGGGGAGAAATGCTCCTTACCTCTCTTCCGGCTTCTGCTATGTGCTGTGTGCTGGGCTCTGGGACTTGCGGGCTGCGGCAGCTCCAGGGTCCTAGAGCCCGCCTACACAGATGTAGCAGAGCTGAGATAGTTCTCAGCCTGCTCACTCCCTGTGCATAGATATGTATATGTATGCACAGGGTTGTGGCAGTGAAGATGTCGTTTTTGGACTACGTCGGACGGAAGAGGATTTTTGGAGTAAAGATGGAGTCTCTAATGTCTTTTTTGTTTTATTTTTAATAAAAAAATTTTCTCTGTGTTGTGTTTTTTTTTTATATTGAGTACTGGAAATTCATGGCGGTCATGTCTAATATTGGCGTGACCGCCATAAATTTCGGGCTTAGGGCCAGCTGATAATACAAAGCTGGCCCTAACCTCTTTATCACCCAGCGTGCCAATGCCACCAGGTCCGCTGGAAGAGCGGGGTTCAGCGCCAGAAGATGGCGCTTCAATGAATGCGCCATCTTCTGGGGCGGCTGCGGGCTGCAATTTGCAGCGGGGGGTGCCCAGAAAGCTTGGGCATCCCTGCGCTGCGGATTCCAGCCCCCAGCTACTTAGCTGTACCTGGCTAGACATAGAAATTGCGCGGAGCCCCACGCATTTTTTTTTTTATTATTTCATGAAATTAATGAAATAATAAAAAAAAGGGCTCGCCTATATTCTTGTCCGGCCAGGTACAAATAGGCACCTGGGGGTTGGGGGCAGCCCGTCGCTGCCTGCTGGATCCGGCTGGATACAAAAATACGGCGAAGCCCACGTAATTTTTTTTTTTGAAAAATCTATAAAACAATCCTAAAAAAGGATTGCATCTTTACTAACCCCTCGACCATGGTGGAGTGGTTAATAAAGAGGCAGTACCTTTTTTAGGATTGTTTTATGGATTTTTCAGAAAAATTTCACGTGGGCTTCGCCGTATTTCTGGAACCAGCCAGATCCAGCAGGCAGCGACGGGCTGCCCCCAACCCCCAGGTGCCTATTTGTACCTGGCCAGACACAAGAATATAGGCGAGCCCCCTTTTTTTATTATTTCATGAATTTCATGAAATAATTAAAAAAAAAATGTGTGGGGCTCCGCGCAATTTCTATGTCTAGCCAGGTACAGCTAAGCAGCTGGGGGCTGGAATCCGCAGCGCAGGGAGGCCCAAGCTGTCTGGGCACCCCCCGCTGCAAATTGCAGCCCGCAGCCGCCCCAGAAGATGGCGCGTTCATTGAAGCGCCATCTTTTGGCGCTGAACCCCGCTCTTCCAGTGGCCCTGGTGGCAATGGCTCACTGGGTAATTAAGGGGTTAGGGCCAGCTTTGTATTATCAGCTGGCCCTAAGCCCGAAATTTATGGCGGTCACACCAATATTAGACATGACCGCCATGAATTTCCAGTAATCAATATAAAAAAAAAAACACAGAGAAAATTTTTTATTAAAAATAAAACAAAAAAGCCATTAGGGACTCCATCTTTATTTTAAAAATCCTCTTCCGTCCGACGTAGTCCAAAACGCAATCTCAGCTCTGCTACTTCCCTGTCTGTGCTTAGACAGACAGGGATGTAGCAGAGCTGAGAACTGACTAAACAGTCAGGGTTCAGCTCAGGGCATTAGGACCTGAGCTGAACTCTGCTGTCAGCCAGACTCGCTCTGCTCCGGAGATTCCCGAGCAGTGACGCAAGTTAATTTATTCACTGCTCTTGTCACCATTCGGGAATCTCCGGAAACAGAAGCAGAGAGACTCGGGGAGCGAGTCTGCGGCTGAGGCGGCAGCGGCGGCGGAGGCAGGGGTAAGTAGCCGGCCGGGCCGGTGCACCCCCCCCTCTCCCCCCTCACCCCCCCTGACCCCCCTTCCCCCCTCCCCCCTTCAATCTTTTTTTTTATTTTTTATTATTCTTTAAAAGCCAGCGGCTTTTTGCTGCTGGCTTTAAAAGAATAACATGGGGATTTAAAGATTTTCCTCTGCTGCCAGACCCCTTATAGGGTCCGGCAGCAGAGGAATCGCTGCAATACTCGCCTCCCCATTCATTTACATTGGACTCGCTAGACTCGCAACAAGTAGCGAGTCCTGGACTCAGACTCGTTACAGTCTAGCGAGTCCGAGTAATTTAGGATTCGCCCATCTCTAGACCTGGTCACTCAATCCCGGACTACTGAGGCAACCGTCTTGCGTGTTGGCAGTCCGCTCTGCAATCACGAACTTTTTAGCTGATCACGAGGCAGACCCTACAGCCCTCCCCTTGCGGTGGAAAGCTCTAAAGAGTGTCATTCGGGGGATTCTCATTCAGCAGGGGGCTAGATTGAAACGCGAGCGAACGCGTGAGGTCTCAGATCTGATGACGTCTATACACCAGTTGGAGACCAGACATAAACAGTCACAATCTCCACAGCTTCTTGCGGACCTCACTAAGGCTCGATCGGACCTACGTACAATCATGGACACGACATCTAGTCGCCAACAAGACCGCTTCCGTAAACATTTGTATGAGTTCTCAAACAAGCCGGGGAGAGCGTTAGCTAGATTCTTACACCCCCGACTTCCCTCTACTTTCATTCCTTCTATTAAGTCGAGACTGGGAGGTCTTCTCCACGGGCCACGCGACATAGTGGAGACGTTTGGGGACTACTATAAATCTTTATACAATCTTAGAGGTCCCTTAGCTGACATGCCCACCGATGACTTCCGACGCCGGGTGTCAGACTATATTGCAGACACGCCGTTGCCACCCATCATTGAGGGAGACTCGGAGACTTTAGAATTGCCCTTTACAGATCAAGAGGTGTCTGATACTATCGCTGCACTTCCTAATGGGAAGAGCCCAAGCCCCGACAGCTTTTCAGCAAACTTTTATAAATTATTCGCGAGTGACCTGGCCCCACAACTAACCTCCCTTTATAATTCTATTTCTGATTCATGCCCTTTCGCCCCCCAGACACTGGCGGCCACGATAACGGTCATACCAAAGCCAGGGAAGGACCCCCTATCTTGCGCTAGCTATCGCCCTATCTCCCTATTAAATCTTGACGTAAAGATCCTTGCCAAAATTCTTGCCTCCAGACTTGGCCCACTATTGCCGGCCTCTATCCATTATGACCAGACTGGGTTTATCCTACGCCGCGAGGCTAGAGATAATACCATTAAGACGTTACTCATCTCAGACTAAGTTCATGACAAAAAGATTCCTGCATGCTTCCTCTCGGTTGATGCCGAAAAGGCATTTGACCGCCTGGGCTGGGAGTTTCTTTTTGCTTCTTTGAGGCAATTGGGCTTAGGACCGGTTATCATGGGGATGATACAGGCACTCTATCACGGCCCCACTGCTCGGTTGAGGGTCAATGGGCTCCTTTCCTCGGCCTTTGGGGTCTCTAACGGGACGCGACAGGGGTGCCCTTTGTCACCCCTGTTGTATGCCATCGCGATGGAGCACCTGGCGTGTGCACTAAGGGGATCCGCGGATATTAGAGGCGTCCAGATACACGGGGAACATTTCAAATTGGCCCTCTATGCAGACGACCTTTTGGTCTATATTGCTAATCCCTTGGTCGCATTCCCGGTGCTCATGCGGGAATTTACGAGGTTTGGTGAGGTTTCTAATTTTAAAGTTAATTACTCCAAGACAGAAGTGATGAACCTAACACTTCCAGGCCCATTAGTCGCCCAGCTTCAGTCCTCCTTTTCTTTCCGATGGGTAGTTAGGTATCTCTATCCCAGGAGACCCCAGAGACTTATTTGCTCTTAACTATACCCCACTCTTGCACTCCACACTCCTTGAACTCAAGAGACTTCGCAGTACCCAGTTATCCTGGTTTGGCCGTATTAATGCCATAAAAATGGACATTTTGCCTAAATTCCTCTATTTGTTCCAGACGGTCCCTACGGACGTCCCCTCCTCTTTCTTTCGCTGCCTGCACTCTGCATTACGTAAATTTATATGGAATTCGGCGAGACCCCGGTTCGCTTCTCGACCCTGACCGATTTGAAGCGGAGGGGTGGGGCGGGCTTGCCTAACTTTCAACGCTATTACCATTCCGTTCTCTTATCCCGAATCTTAGATTGGAAGTATAATCAATGTCACAAGCAATGGGTGAGAGTCGAGAACCTCCTTTCGCCCTTTCCGCTGCAGTGGCTACCATGGATCCGGAGGAGTTCCCGTCCCCTGGTTTCGTTGTTTCCCCAACTAACACGTGTGGTGCTGGACTATTGGGACTCGTGGCGAGGGGGGGGACGTGAAGGCGATCATCCATCCCTACTTGGGCCCTTGTTTAATAATCCTGACTTTCCCCCGACGTCAGGGAGACAGGTCTTTTTGGCTTGGCGTGTTAGCGATGACCCCTGTCTGGCTCGGGTGGCGGAGCAGCGCAGGGGGGATGCGGGGGGAGGGGGTCGTTGGGAGGGCGGGGGTCCTGGTTGGAGGTCTCTCAGTTGGACGCGTTTCTCCGGTCTCTGCGGGGGAAGTCACCCTCAGGCTTAGAAGCATTGTTTCTCTTAACTGAGCCTCCTGCTCACGTCATCTCCCTTTTATATGGCGTGCTCTTAGTTGTGGACCCATCTACTATCCCCTCTTTTGTAGAGGCCTGGCAATCTGACCTGCGGGTGATGTTCTCTGACTCCGACCGGGCTAAGATTTTTGCACTGACGCATAAGTTGTCGTGTCCTGCAGCTTTTGGGAGACGAATTATAAGATCTTAACTAGGTGGTATAGGTGCCCAGCGCTTCTTCATAAAATGTTTCCCTCAGTGCCCGACCTGTGCTGGAGGTGTGGCGAAGGGCCGGGTTCTATGCTACACATTTGGTGGCAATATGGCCCCATCCAAGCCTATTGGCTTGCAATATTCTCGATTTATGAATCTATCTCAGGAATACGTCATCCACCTTCTCCACAGATTGCGCTTCTGTCCCTTATCCCCGGTTCACTCACATCGTGCAAACGTGGTCTGTTTCGTTTCTGCCTGATGGCGGCCAGGGTCTTGATTCCGCGACACTGGAAATCAACAGTCTCCCCCTCCATTGGAGAATGGGTAAAGGAAATGGACAGGATATGCCGCATTGAGGGACTTATGGCCCACGACCACGAGACCTGGGAAAAGCACAAGCAGCTTTGGTCTCCTTGGTGGTATTACCGGGATGGCCCTCTACTTGAGTCTTTTCTGCAAAATGCGCAGACATGACCTGGACATTTTGAATACCGCTCCCCCGCTTATCCCTCCTCCCCCTCCTCCTCCTTTGATCCCCTGCTGCTCCCCCTTGCCCTCTTAGTCCTTTCCCTTTTCTACATCTCAATCTAGCATTATTCTGATTATTCTGCTTGCCGGAGTACTGGGAGACTCACGGGATTACATTACCATTGGCCCTGGCAGGCTCTGATGTCTGCCCTTTACCTAGCCTCAAAGAGGCGGGTCACTCGCCATCTATATTGTATGCCCTCATGTATTCTGGCCCTACTATTGTAGGATATTCTCATGTATTATTTTTATTTCCTTTTTACTTTATTATGTCTTACCCTTCTTTATTGTTTGATACTTGTTATGCTAAACTTAAATAAACAATATTTTCTGAAAAAAAAAAAAAAATAATATAAAATGTTTTCAGGGGGATCCATGACGGGCAGCGCGGGGACTCGCTAGTTAACTCCGGGAGAGTGTGGCGCCCCTGCGTCCAGGAGGCCACAAAAGGGAACTGCAGCCAGGCAGGTAGGACATTTGTTGCACAACAACACCCTCACAGCCCACACAACCCACGTGTAGGAGAAGGTAGCATCCAGCCCTAAGATTGGAAGACTCTAGGCAATTGAGGGGTGGTGGAGTTGGAGGAGTGGGTTGGGAATACACGTAGTCAGGTGACTTGACAGTATATAGGAAGGGGAGAGGAGAAAGGAAGTCAGTAGGCCGAGGTAGGCTGAGAGGCAAAGACTGGAAATCACATGTCCTGTGAGTGTAAGGTGTAGGAGCGCAGAATCTGTACCGAGCCAGTGTGAGCCGGAGGAGAGAGAAAGCACGTCCGAAGCTGATACCACCAGGAGTGTGAGAGGACTGAGAGGGACGGTGATACCCGGGCCCTAGGAATGCAGCTGAAGCTACCGACTGCAGGCGGAGTAGCCCTCCTATGATACCGAGAGACGCAGAGTGAAGGAGCCTGGTAGAGCCTCACACTTGAGGACTGCTGGAGGCTGGGCTGAGTAGAGTGTCGGCTCTAGAGGGGACCGTAGTTTACCCGGAATCCCCAAACAACACGACAGGGGACCACAGCTACACGTTAGGGTCCCTACCCCAAAGGACAGACAGCTCAGTGACGACGAGGAGGACCCACAGGGGCCCGAGTCACCGCCATACTGTCCGGCGTTTCACACACACAGACGTAGATACGGAGACCGTTAACAGCCCGGTAAGGACACAGAGATTGTGTGAGGGGTCACAGAGAGAGAGAGAGGCCTGGCTGCAGAGCAAAGGGAACCCGAGAGGGAGAGTGTGCCCGTGTACTTGTACTAAACTTTGTAAGAACTGTAAATGACTTGTGAACTGTCTGAAGAACTGAGAGTAAACACGGAAAACACTGAGATTGCCTCCCTTGTGTCTCTGCATGAAAGCGATTCTCTCCATACAGGACTACAGAAAGCCCTCCACCTGCAGAGTCACTGCACAGCCTGTCAGCACCAGCACTGAGGAGAGATCCCTGCAGCGTTTGCAAAGTAAGTGTACTGAACATTCCACAATAGACTTAACCCTTACTGCCCCGGGGAACACAGTTCTACCCACTGGAACTATCCCATCTAGCTGCTATCCCATCATCCCCGGAGGTTCTGCAGCAGCGGCGGCCCCATCACTGGCCGCATATAGTGGGTGGCGTCACGACTGACAACCCCTGTAAATATCCCCTTTTATTGCCAAGCCCGGGACACGGACCGGACCAGGACCACCCGTGACCTCCCTAGTAGCAGACTGGTCCGGTACTGAGTACTCCCGTCCCAGTGGACCCGACACAAGTGTGAAGGCACCCTAAGTCAGCTACACTAAGCTAAATTTGCTGGTTTCTGCCGTGTGCCTGCAGTATGCAGTTTGGTGATAGATCGCCCACAAAAAATGCCTGATCTGGAGGAGGAGGCCATCTTCCTCACCACCCCAGTCGTAGAGAGTGATTCAGCAGAGCAGCACCAGATCTTGAGTGTCCTGCAGAGGAGATGGACACATATGTGACCTAAAGCTCCACCGCGCTACCCACATTAGGCCTCATATGCAGCAAGATGCGAATACAGTGCTGGGCTTTGATGCCAGACAAGGATCTGAGGAGCTCACAGTCAGTAGGTGATCCATCCCCATGCCATCTGGGAGCACCAGATGTTAGACTGCAGAGGATCTTGCAGCCTGACTGGCTGTATTCCACCTGCAGCTGATACCGCTGCTACTGGTTCATTAATTCCACCAGTACCAGGAGTATGATGAGGAAGAGGCAGGTGGCCCTGTTTCCCAGTGCGGTGTATCATCTCCGCCAGAGGCCTTCAACTGGAAGAATGCCATGTAGAGACCCCTACCCCCTCCAAGCAACTATCTGGTACAGCATGAACCAGCCCATCCTGTCTCCTTTCTTGCGAAGATGCCATCGCCAAAGAGTGGTTGCATGGGCCTAAAGCCAATCAATTCCACGACCAATGGACCTAAGGCAAGGTGATGACATTTTTAGGTTGAGGGGGTTTGGCTTCAAGGCTAGGGTCACACTTGGCTGCGTTTTTAAGGTGGCTTTAAAAATCGCATGTGAATTCGCATGCGTTTTTAAGGTTGCCAAATAGGTGGTTTTGAACTAATCTGAGTCCTGTGAGTGTTCTAAAAATCGCACGCGAAAACGCATGTGTCAAATGTGCACCATGTGAAAACGCATGCGATGTAGCCTTTTTACATATGGGGGATAGGGCATGTAGATTTCTTGTGGAAATAAGACCTTGAACACACCCCTCAACCAATAAAAAGGTGCCTAAAAGTGGGGGTGTTGCCCTTTGCCAGCCTGATACATTGTGTCTGTGTTTGGCTCTGCGTGCTCGCACCTCATCATGGATGCCTTGTTTTTTTAAATAGAGTTTCTCATTTTGCAATGTCGCCAGCGCAGATTTCAGCGACAGAGTCGCTTATGGGTCCTTGAGGTGAATCTCTTGCGTCCTCTTCCATGTACTTTCAAACCAGCTCAGGTCGTTCCCTCGCAAGTTCCATTGATATTTGCGGATGACAATCCCCACGTTCGAAGCCCTCCTGGAGCTTGTGAGTGGAGAGCTCAGTCGCCAGGACACCCGTTGCCGGAAGGCCATCTCACCTGCTGAGCACCTCGTAGTCACATTGAGGCTTGTGTTGCTGGCCTGTTTTTGTTTTTTTTTTAATCTACCCACAACATACATATTTTTTAAATGCTGGTCAGTGGGTGCTCATGTCCTCTTTACTGTGGTAATGTGACATTGTGCTGTGCATTCCTTGCACACAGCCGTGCCACATTAGGTTACCTTGGGTCGCACCTCATGGATTGTGAAGTTGTCACGTCTGTGGCTTGTATGTGAGGCGCTTCCTGTCTAAAGATTGTTGATTGTGTTTACTACTCACTCATATTGTATCAAATTTGACACTAAAACGGTGTGGAAATGGAAACGCTGCCTACAGCGTTGCCTCATCAGCTCTGTTACTTCAGATCCTGGTCTGCAAGGTGATAAACTGTTAACCATGATCAACATCAGGCTGCCAGGGCCCCGGTAATTTGATAGTGAGAGTTTTTACACCTCCCTGCTCCTTACAATAATGGTATCTGTTAGCTTGGAGCTGGTGAGTGGAGGAGGGTGTCCCCGGACAATGTTTGTGTGTCAGGCCACATTGTTGCCTTCATAACTTTATATTGTTAGCCACAGACAAAGAAGGTGGT
The DNA here is from genome assembly GCA_033576535.1 of Allobates femoralis. NCBI lineage: Eukaryota > Metazoa > Chordata > Amphibia > Anura > Aromobatidae > Allobates > Allobates femoralis. The sequence goes on from JARQOC010000006.1 coordinate 172,265,591, forward strand.
TAGCACACTCACTCAGGCTGCATGCAACACACACATTGCCTGCATTGATTCCAGTGCCTCGTATTAAAACATCTGTTGTAATGCCTTATCCTCAGCGTGTTTTTTGTTCTCTGGTTACTGCACCCAGTTTGGGTACAGCCCTGTGTAGTGTTGACTTTTTGAATGATAGTGTTGGGAACACTCAGCACTTACCATGGTGCATGTGTTCCGGGAGGCATATGTTTATTGCTAGTTAAAATAATGTTAATGTTGTGTCCGGGGGGCATCTGGCCCAATGCCATGTGTTCCACGCTGCCCCGGGTCATGTGTGTGTGTGTTATTTATTGTGTTTTTTTCTGTTCTATAGGTTTTTGACCATCGGAGAAAGTTAAGCCATGTTGCATTTTCAGTTCCAGATCGGCAGGTCCACGATTGGAGGCATAGTTCCGGACACCTGCGAGGTTTTGTGGCGCAAGCTTAAGCCCATTATCATGCCTCCACCCACCCAACAAATTTGGCTTGAGAATGCGCTGGAATTTCAAGAATTGGTACACTTCCCTAATTGTGTCGGCGCAGTAGACGGCAAATATATCCGTATTCGGAAGCCCCCGCACAGAGGTTCTTTTTATTTTAATTACAAAAGGTTCCACTCGAATGTGCTGATGGCCATAGCAATGCACAGGCCCGTTTTGTGGAAGTGGACATTGGTGCGTAAGGAAGATCAAATGATCCCCGTGTGTTTAAGGCTAGTAACATGGGTAAGGCCTTGTACCAGGACCGTTTCAACATACCCCCACCAGCACCATTACCTGGCACCTCAGACATGACTGTCCCACATGTCATCATTGGGGATGAGGCATTCCAAATGCATGTGAACCTGATGAAGCCCTACAGCAGCCGTGACCTAAACAACACCAGACGTAATTTCAACATGCGCCTCAGTAGAGCCTGCCAATATGTGGAATGTTCCTTTGGACTGATGACAGCCAAATGGCCGGTTCTCTTGACCACAATACAATTGATTCCACATAATTTAGACAGTGTGGTGAAGGCATGTGTGTGCCTTCACAACTATGTGTCCATCCACGATCTGAAAGTTGTGGTGCCCTCAGTTTGGGATTGTCAGCTGGTTGAAATCCAACCACACAGCATTTGTTCTGCAAATTCGGCCATGAAAGTCCGGAATGAGTTGGCGGATTATTTAATGATGCCAGTTGGCCAGTTACACCATAGGGCATGGCACATGTAAATGCTGTGTTTTTTGTGAAGGGAGTACCTTGTATTTATGTTCATTTGGTCCCAGGTGTGGGTGTCTTCATTTGTTAATTTACACATTTCCATACAGGTGAGTCGAATACACTAAATTCCTTGACTCACACTTGTGTTTGTGTCATACATTTAATTGTGTTGAGCATTCTTATCAAGCCTTAACCAGTGATACAGGATACCTAAGCTACACGTATTTGTTGTGCTGGCCCAAGAGGGTGGCCCATACCTATTACAATGTTTCTTAACAAGTAAGGCTGGGGTTCCACATGAGCCCTCAGTCCGTTTTTGGCTTCAGTTTTCTCATTTTTTTTTTCTAAGTCCAAAAACTGACAGAAAAACGGATTGGATGTAATAAACACCCTGTCCGTTTTTCTCTGGAGCTCCAAACATTGCCCTGTCCGTTTTTGAGTCAAAAACGTTGCATGCAACGTTTTTGGCATCAGTTAAAAAACGCATGCGTTTTCATGCGTTTTTTTAACATGGGGCCCTATGGGAAACGCATGCGCGAACGCATGGCATATGCGCACTTGCGTTTGCGCATGCGTTCGCGCATGCGTTTTTTAATGAAAAGTCCAAAAACGTTCAGGAGTGCAGGAGGCTCAAAAAGCACCCTATAAAAAACGGATTGGTGATGAAAATCACTTCCAAAAACGGATTTCTATGTGGAACCACAGCCTAAGCCCCCACAAAGTTGAAATGTTGCGTGTCCGGAAAAAATCATTAATGGCGAATGAGCCAAATTAAGCATGCAGTCATTTAGGGCATCTAAACACACATGCTTATATTTCCTTTAAACACACAGCAATATTGCTCCAACATCATGGCCTACACTGTGCTGTGAAGCAATATTGGCGTGTGCGCCAGGCCTCAACTGTGTGTTTAGGTGGCAGATTTTATACAGACTGAAAAATATGTCTCAAAAACTCTAGTTAAGTTGAGATCATTGTATGGTGAAAAAAACATATAATAACCATTTACACGATTTTTGGGGCTTAAGAATCAAACCACACAATTGTCAACTAAAATGTGTATTTATTCAACAATCACAATCATGACACATTCAATCAGGCAACTCAGCCAAAAAACAAGGGTTTTGTTTATGTTTTCACAAACCCATAAACTTTGTAATAAAAAAAAAAAAAAAAAAAAGTCTGGCCATGTCTCCACCATCATCGGGCATTACAACTTATAAAGTGACGGTGTTATTGGACACATATTTAGACACCAACTGGGACATCTCAATTTTAAACGCTGCACCATCATTAATCAATATCTAAAGTCTCCAAATCCTTTATGAATGAACTAGCTGTGAGCCCGATGCAAATGCATCGGGATTCTAGAACGTGCATTAATTTGATTATAGTAGTTATAGCTGGTGTGAGGACTTTTCGGGGGGGTGTGAATAGTTATTCGGGGGGGTGTGAATAGTTTTTGGGGGGGGTCCAATACTTTTTTTGGGGGTCCAATACTTTTTTGGGGGGTCCAATACTTTTGGGGAGGTCCAATACTTTTTTTGGGGGGTCCAATACTTTAATATATTTTTTTTTTTTTTTTTTTTATCATTATTTTTTATTTTATTATTTATATTTTTTTTTTTACTATTTTATTTATTATTAAATTTATTTATTATTTTTTATTTTCAGTGTATTTATTTGTATTAAAATTATTTTATTTTATTAAAAAACCGCATCTGCGGCGCGGTTGCGGTAATCCCCATACAAAGTATAGGGGGACTTGCGGCAGGTGCGGCAAAACCGCACTTGCCGCACCAGCCGCAAGTCCCCCTATACTTTCTATGGGGATTACCGCAACCGCGCCGCAACTTGCACTTGCGGCGCGGTTGCGGTAATCCTTATGGGGATTACCGCAACCGCGCCGCAAGTGCTCGCACTCAGCCAGCGAGTCGCAATGCGGCGCGGTTGCGGTAATCCTTATGGAAGCGGGCATTGCGAGTCGCTGGCCGAAAATAGAACCAGAGGCTCGGCCACAAAGCTAGCGATTTCCCGCTGAGGCTAGCGACTCGCTACCTGAGCGGGAAATCGCTAGCTTTGTGGCCGAGCCTCTGGTTCTATTTTCGGCCAGCGGCTCGCAATGGCCGCTACGCGGCCAATGCTTCGCCGTGGTGACGTCACAATAGTGACATAGGCACGGCGATTTCGGGGGCCGACACGATTTTGCCTACGGCAATTATATATATTTATATTTGCATGTATATGTGCACGCATATATATATATATATATATATATATATATATATATATAAAGAATCGGGTAGTCTAGAATCTATATATAGTTTATTTACTAATAGTTAGGGGAGTGCGGCGAAATGAATTGTGTGTATACAGGTGGCTCAGTGGGTAGCAGAGTATACGGTGGCTCAGTGGTTAGCACTGCGCGGTGGCTCAGTGGTTAGCACTGCGCGGTGGTTCAGTGGTTAGCACTGGGCGGTGGCTCAGTGGTTAGCACTGGGCGGTGGTTCAGTGGTTAGCACTGCGCGGTGGCTCAGTGGTTAGCAGTGAGTGCGGTGGCTAAGTGGTTAGCAGTGAGTGCGGTGGCTCAGTGGTTAGCAGTGAGTGCGGTGGCTCAGTGGTTGGCAGTGAGTGCGGTGGCTAAGTGGTTAGCAGTGAGTGCGGTGAGATTGGTCAGTGCAGCGCCGTGGGCAGAGTGGTCAGCGCAGCGGCGTGGGCAGGGTGGTCAGCGCAGCGTTGTGGGCAGGGTGGTCAGCGGTGGGGCGGACGGACACACACACACACTCCGATATACTTACCGTCCCTGCTTCTTCTCTGCCGTCTGCGTCTTCCTGAGTCCTCTGTTCTGCCGACATGTCGTGGCACCGAGGACTGGATCCAATATGGCGTCCGGGAACTCTCGGTGGCCCGATTCTAACGCATCGGGTATTCTAGAATATAGAAATAGAGATTGGATGGGGAAGGCGGTGAGGGCTGAATTGGGAGGATCTTTGAAGAAGGAGCAGCGGGGGAAGAACGGCGTGGCAGGGGGGAGGAGGGAGGACAGAACAGCAGGGGGGAGGAGGATGGAGGACAGAGGAGGTAGCGGCGAGATGTGGGAGGATTTAGCAGCACAGGCAGGGGGAGGAAGGAGGATAGAGTGGCGGGGGGTGGAGGACAGGATGAATCGGCGGAGTGGGAGAGAACGGAGCAGCATAGGCAGGGGGAGGACGGAGGATAGAGTGGCAGAGGTGAGGAGGGCAAAGGAAGGAGGAGGAAACGGTAGGGTGGGGGAGGATGGAGTGGCACAGGCAGGTGGAGGACGAAGCACAGAGCGGCGGAAGGGAGGAGGATGTAGGATGAAGCGGCGGGGTGGGGGAGGACAGAGCAGCACGGGGAGGGGAAGGACGGAGGATCGAGTGGCGGAGGTGAAGAGGACAAAGGAAGGAGGAGGAAGCGGTGTGGGAGGATGGAGCGGCACAGGCAGGGGTAGAATGGAGCGGCAGGGGAAGGACATAGCGGCAGGGGTTGACAGAGCGGCAGGAGAAGGACAGAGCGGCAGGGGGAGGACAGAGCGGCAGGGGGAGGACAGAGCGGCAGGGGGAGGACAGAGCGGCAGGGGGAGGACAGAGCAGCACAGGCAGGGGAAGGACTGAGGATGGAGTGGCGGGGTGGAGGAGGATAAAGGAAGGAGGAGGAAGCGGTGGGGTGGGGTAGGATAGAGCGGCACAGGAAGGGGGAGGACAGAGCAGCAGGGGGAGGACGGAGCACAGAGCGGCGGGGGGAGGAGGACAGAGGTCGAAGCGGTGGGGTGGGGGAGGATGGAGTAGCACAGGCAGGGGAAGGATGGAGTGGCAGAGAGGAGGCGGACAAAGGAAGGAGGAGGAAGCTGTGGAGGAGCATGGAACGGTACAGGCAGGGGGAGGACGGAGCACAGAGCGGTGGGAGGAGCAGGATGGAGGATAAAGCAGCAGGGTGAGGTAGGATGGAGCACTGTAAGGCAGCTCAGGATTTAGCAGAGTATACAGTGGCTCAGTAGTTAGCACTGCGCGGTGGGTCAGTGGTTAGCACTGCGTAGTGGTTCAGTGGGTAGCACTGCGCGGTAGCTCACGCCATCTTGGAGAAAGTATGTCGCCGCCCCTGGAGCTCTGGATCCAATATGGCGTCCGGGAAGTCTCGCGAGACTTCCCGGACGCCATATTGGATCCAGTTCTGCCAAGGGCGGCGACATGTCGGCGGCGGAGAAGACGGAGGAGAGGTGGTAAGTATATATACAGGGGCACTGGGGCACAGGGGCACTACGGCACTGGGGCACAGAGGCACTGGGGCACTACGGCACTGGGGCACAGAGGCACAGAGACAGAGGGGCACAGAGGCACAGAGACAGAGGGGCACAGAGGCACTGGGGCACTACGGCACTGGGGCACAGAGGCACAGAGACAGAGGGGCACAGAGGCACTGGGGCACTACGGCACTGGGGCACAGAGGCACAGAGACAGAGGGGCACAGAGGCACTGGGGCACTACGGCACTGGGGCACAGAGGCACAGAGACAGAGGGGCACAGAGGCACTGGGGCACTACGGCACTGGGGCACAGAGGCACAGAGACAGAGGGGCACAGAGGCACTGGGGCACAGGGGATGGCGGGGGTGACAGGGGCACAGGGGCACTTGGGCATTGGGGCACAGGCTCCGGAGCACTGTATCAGCATGTGCTGACAGCAGCTGCTTCGGAGCGGGAGGCACAGGGGCACACTGAGGCACTGAGGCACAGGGGCACAGGGCGGCTGAGGTAGCGGCCACCGACTCGCAATGGCCGCTTCGCGGCCATTGCTCGTGCGTGGTGACGTCAGCGGCTCGCAATGGCCGCTACGCGGCCAATGCTTCGCCGTGATGACGTCACAGAGTGTGACATATCCACGGCACGTTGTCGGGGTCCGACACGAAAACGTCTTAGACAATTATATAGTAGATGTAGAAAGTGGCCCATGTCACTGAGCTCCACTGGTGCTGGGGTAGCCACAGGGTGAGTTAGTTCCATTTGATGTGTGAGTATAGCTTGATTGCTCGTGACACTGTCTTGGAGGCGATGGAGGGCCTCCAAAAGCAACCCATCTTGTGCAGTGGGAGGAGGGTTGTTTCGCCTGCGAGCACGAGGACGCGTTACAGGGGCGGAAGTTACTGCAGTTTCCACAATTGCAGGGCCTGATGTTGTGGTGGCTGGTGTGGGTTGGATTAAAGAAAGACTGGTAGGTTCAGTAATGTCGGCCACCTCAACAAGTGGAACAGCATCCCCACTGCTGATTGTTTCTTCAACATCCACATCTGGGGCACTGCAATGCGTTCTAGGGGGAATTTAAGGAAAAAAAACATCATTAAGTCTTAAGTCGGGGCATACTCAGCAGGACCTGCAAAAAAGAAAAAATGAAAAATAAACATACACTCTTTCCTCTGCCACATGCTCCAGAAACCCCAACATGTGGGAGTGTTTGTATACATGTGTTGGTCTGGCCCCTGCACCACTCTTGTATATAGACATCTGGCGGAACTCCTGCATGTACGTGTCCTTTATGGATCGCCACTGTATATGGATCCTGTGGGCTACATAACACAACAACACAAAAATAGAACATCACATTTCAGTCCATGGACAATACATGCTTTAGTTAATACATGTCTGGTGACATGGATGTAATGTATAAGGTCTAGTGTCAACCAACCTAGTGCATTTTGCTGGTCTCGGGACAGCAGTGGGAATTCAGTATACAGCTGTGGGTATATGTGGGCCCATGCCTGGCAACTTTTAACAAGATCCGAATGCTGGGGATGTGATGGGTCCCACAGGGGCTCATGGTGTTGCATAATGTTGATCAGGGCATCATTATCAATGGGTATATTGTCTTCTTTCCCCATGGCCGTAAGTAATGGCCTTTGTCCAAAACCCTACCATTACGGTCATATTTCACACAAACACTAAACATGTTATGAGGTATCGTTTCCCTGGGGGTTCGCTTGACAGCGTAAATTACACCAACACATGTTTTTTCACCATTATGCAGCAGTTTATTAAATGTAAACTGCTCCTCTCATATAAAATACATAAAATACACTCACATCACAAAACTTTATAAATAACACCACATTACATTCCACAGAACATAAAATATATTGCACATAGTCTAACACCAGGTTATCTTACAGTACCGGCACACAATACAGAGTACACTGGTCAGTGCCCGTCTCACAGGGACTCAGTCGCCGCCGGTACACCCCTGTTTACGGCAACTGCCCAAATGCTAGGCCCTTCCTTGGCCCAGTGTCCCCTTGGGATTCCAGTCCCTTCGCACAGGCTGCTAACTCTTCCCAGCCCTCTACACAGCGCTCTGGCTGCTCTGAACCAGGCCCTGACCTGGTTGCAGTCACCGGGGCTCCAGGGCAAGTCAGGCCCCCAAGAACTCCTCGGCACGTGTCTCCAGGTCGCCAACCGCTTCCAAGTCTGCCATCACCAGGGCCAGACCTCCAGGCAAGCGGCTGCACCAAACATGCCCTCGCGAGCCCCTCCAGGGTCAGCCCCACTTCCCAACTCCTGGTCCTCTACCAACCCCTGTCGTCTGGCCTCACGGCTCCATTCTCCCAGGTCTTGGTCTTCTTTCTCCAACAGAGGCTTCTGCTCTGCCTCCATTCACACACAGACCTCCTGGTCCCACATTGTACACGGCCCTTCTCTTTAAGCCGTCATATGCTTCCATGGCTCTTTTTACATAAGCCAATGCACTCACACACGGACCACATCATACATGGCCCCTTTTCCATAGGCCGTCATGCACTTCCATAGTCCCTCATGGACTTGTACGGACATCAGCCTTGTCAGGCCCAGACCACTCACACCAGCACAGTCCGGCATGGACTTCAGCCCTCTAGGCCCAGACCAGGTTGCGAGCCACCTGAGCTTCAGGGCAGTCAAAGCATCCCCCAAGGTCTCCTCACCCTGCCCATGATGCCCAGCTGCCCCCAAGCCTCACCAACACAGGCAGATGGATGGCAGCCTCACCACCATGGACAGAGTGAGCCCCCTATAAGTGCAGCCAGGACCCCCCTTACACCCAGGTGCTCCCCTAACCTCTTGGTCTGGCCACAGGCTCCACACAGCTCAGAGGGGCCGGTGTCTCCGGCATGGAGAGCCAGGCATCCTGCCTCATCCCCCCAACGGGAACGGGACCCCCCCTGAAACATGTCCTCTCCCTCAGAGGATCATGTTTGGTCTCTCTCTGGACTCTGCAGTCTCTGATCTGATCTCTTCTGCAGCTTGATCTGATCTGCAGTCTGCTCTGATCTCTGCAGTCTCTGGTTTCCTCTGCAGTCTGATCTCCTCTGCAGTCTGATCTCATGTCTGCAGTCTCCCACAACTCACACCTGGCTAGCTATTATCTTGCCTGACACACCCACCTGAGCATTAGGCTCATGAACATGTCAGGTGTACAGCTCTCACTCTCAGCTGTTAACTTCCTGTGTTCCGGGTAGGTTTAGCACAGCACATCCACAGTAAAACTGGATACATGTGAACAGAGACATATACCGGCCACCTGTGTGATGCACCCGGCCGTGGGTCGCATCATCACAATGTGTACATTTGGCGAAGAGGCCATTTAAACACAACCCCAGAAAGATATGGGAAATGTGCCCCAATGTAAATTTGCACACATGTTGTGTGGCCTACACAATATGGGCTGTTGGAGTGAAGATTTGGTACATTACTATACCCACCTAGCGACCACCTTGTTGCCGTGCCCGGCCACTGGATGTCCCAGCTCTTGTACATGTTGGATGGTCAGCAGTCTACGGAGAAAGTGTAGATGTGATTGGCATGGGGAAAGATGCTTATGACTACGTCACTCACACTCAGATTTGTCCGGCCTCTTTCCAAGCATGTATGTTTGCAGTGCTGTGACAACCACATTGGTCTTTTGGGATCTTTTAAAATGTTACATACTATGTGTGTGTGACGTCATTGGCAACATACATCTGAGAATATTGGCAGCACAGAAACGTATGAGTGACGTGGCCATGATACTGACTATCCACAGCAGGACACACAGGCTTTTATGTGTAGTCTCATACCTTATGTCGTCCATGTTGTGGGGCCTTTTTAGATTTTTTTGCAGATTTTCGTTTCTTTTTTGACTTATGGGATGCCTTTGTGCGCTACAAAAAGAGATGAGAATTGGAAAACAAATTGCACCATACCATACATGACAAAGTATGTAAACATGTCTGAAGACATGTTCCGGCCACTCGTTGCACAAACCATAGTACATTTTGTATAAAGCTACATCGCATAAACCCCAACAATTCTCCTTATTGCTGGAGGCAATGCAATCTTCCAGGCACACTAGCCCACCTGTTTTGGGGATGTTCTAAACTGCTTAAATTTTGGATATACAATAAAATTTTACTATCAGATGTCACAGGAATCACTATAGTTATGACTCCACAATTAGCCCTTCTATCTATTGGAATAGAGGACTTCCCAAAGCATTTACGATTTATTATTTCACATATTTTAGTGACTGCTAGACTCATCATTGCTACAAGATGGGCCAAACCTGATCAACCTACTATAGATGTTCTTATAGACCGAATTACCCAACATAGTGTATATGAGCACATTATAGCAATTAGAAGCAATTCTTTTTCAAAATACCTAGATCATTGGACCCCTGGATATCTATATATTCTCTACAACTCTTAATTAAGGCCAATTGACATTTTATATACCATCACGGTTTACCAGTTATTTACCCTTTCCTTTTCTCTTAAATGGTAATACATTACTATCTTTGGCTCAAATAAATCTTAATTCTTTACAAATGTTCTACCTTTTTTTGACACATTTGGTGTATATTTCTTTAGCAAACTTACAGTTTTTGTTTTCACATGTTTTATATCTGGATTTATAGCTTTGGTACTTATCTATATTTCTCCATCTGATATTCGACTATATTGTATTATACAGTGATTCCAAACCTTTTTGTCTATAATATGTAGATTGTTTGTTTTTCCTTCCCCCTTTTTCTTCTGTACCCTTCTCCTTCCCTTCCATGTTTATTTCAAAAACGTTTTCAATAAAAATATCTTGAAACAAATAGTAAATTTTGTGTGAGGAAACACCTATAAAGGTGGCTTCATGTGGGCGAAACATTATGTGTCACACACGTTACAATTGAGGACAGGGCAGGGCTAAAGGCAACCATACAACATTGCTGACACATTTAGGGTGTTACAAGTGTGGCCCAAAATGAGCCACACACATTCCCAACTATAATCTTCCTCACAAAAATATGTTTAAAGGAAAATTTTAAAAACACACATTTCGCTAATGGATCGGTACTGGAGGAGCTTGATTCTGAGCCCTGTGAACTAAGAAGATATATGGTTACATGATGTCCACATGGTGACATATGCCGAGCCTCACTTGTGGACACATAAGGCACTGTTTGGTTTAAAAAAACAATTGAGTAAAAACCCTCAAAAAAAGGACAGCAGTGAATCAACGTGGTAGTATACTTTATAAGAAAGTAATGTTACACAATGGAGAATGAACGCCACAGGATGCAACTTGTGAGCCCAAAAAAAAAAGGTGCTTGGTGGGGACACACATCCACACACCAAATTACATTGTGTGTCACAAAGTAAAACCCTTGCCTACTGGACTGTGTGCACATGTCTTTGCACACATCAAACAACGCCGTCTGCAGAAGTATACTAATTTGCAACACAAGCAGGGGTCCAGTAAACAACACAGGTCAATGTGCACACAATTGAATATGGTGAAGCGGTGGGGATGACAGATGTCACAATCCTTAATCCGTGGCCAGGGACACATAATGGGATGCAGCAAAGGCAAATACAGTTAGGGCCAGAAATATTTGGACAGTGACACAAGTTTTGTTATTTTAGCGGTTTACAAAAACATGTTCAGAAATACAATTATAAATATAACTAGATGGCAGCCCGATTCTGAAGAATCGGGTAGTCTAGAATATATATATATAGTTTATTTAGTAATAGTTAGGGGAGTGCGGTGAAATTAATTGTGTGTGTACAGGTGGCTCAGGGGTCAGCAGTGAGTGCGGTGGCTCAGGGGTCAGCAGTGAGTGCGGTGGCTCAGGGGTCAGCAGTGAGTGCGGTGGCTCAGGGGTCAGCAGTGAGGGCGGTGGCTCAGGGGTCAGCAGTGAGGGCGGTGGCTCAGGGGTCAGCAGTGAGTGCGGTGGCTCAGGGGTCAGCAGTGAGGGCGCAGGCTCAGGGGTCAGCAGTGAGGGCGGTGGCTCAGGGGTCAGCAGTGAGGGCGGTGGCTCAGGGGTCAGCAGTGAGGGCGGTGGCTCAGGGGTCAGCAGTGAGGGCGGTGGCTCAGGGGTCAGCAGTGAGGGCGGTGGCTCAGGGGTCAGCAGTGAGGGCGGTGGCTCAGGGGTCAGCAGTGAGGGCGGTGGCTCAGGGGTCAGCAGTGAGGGCGGTGGCTCAGGGGTCAGCAGTGAGGGCGGTGGCTCAGGGGTCAGCAGTGAGGGCGGTGGCTCAGGGGTCAGCAGTAGGAGGGGGCAGGCTCAGGGGTCAGCAGTGAGGGGGCAAGGCTCAGGGGTCAGCAGTGAGGGGGGCAGGCTCAGGGGTCAGCAGTGAGGGCGCAGGCTCAGGGGTCAGCAGTGAGGGCGCAGGCTCAGGGGTCAGCAGTGAGGGCGCAGGCTCAGGGGTCAGCAGTGAGGGCGCAGGCTCAGGGGTCAGCAGTGAGGGCGCAGGCTCAGGGGTCAGCAGTGAGGGCGCAGGCTCAGGGGTCAGCAGTGAGGGCGCAGGCTCAGGGGTCAGCAGTGAGGGCGCAGGGGTCAGCAGTGAGGGCGCAGGGGTCAGCAGTGAGGGCGCAGGGGTCAGCAGTGAGGGCGCAGGGGTCAGCAGTGAGGGCGCAGGGGTCAGCAGTGAGGGCTCAGGGGTCAGCAGTGAGGGCTCAGGGGTCAGCAGTGAGGGCGCAGGGGTCAGCAGTGAGGGCGCAGGGGTCAGCAGTGAGGGCGCAGGGGTCAGCAGTGAGGGCGCAGGGGTCAGCAGTGAGGGCGCAGGGGTCAGCAGTGAGGGCGCAGGGGTCAGCAGTGAGGGCGCAGGGGTCAGCAGTGAGGGCGCAGGGGTCAGCAGTGAGGGCGCAGGGGTCAGCAGTGAGGGCGCAGGGGTCAGCAGTGAGGGCGCAGGGGTCAGCAGTGAGGGCGCAGGGGTCAGCAGTGAGGGCGCAGGGGTCAGCAGTGAGGGCGCAGGGGTCAGCAGTGAGGGCGCAGGGGTCAGCAGTGAGGGCGCAGCCTGAGGGGTCAGCAGTGAGGGCGCAGCCTGAGGGGTCAGCAGTGAGGGCGGTGGCTCAGGGGTCAGCAGTGAGGGCGGTGGCTCAGGGGTCAGCAGTGAGGGCGGTGGCTCAGGGGTCAGCAGTGAGGGCGGTGGCTCAGGGGTCAGCAGTGAGGGCGGTGGCTCAGGGGTCAGCAGTGAGGGCGGTGGCTCAGGGGTCAGCAGTGAGGGCGGTGGCTCAGGGGTCAGCAGTGAGGGCGGTGGCTCAGGGGTCAGCAGTGAGGGCGGTGGCTCAGGGGTCAGCAGTGAGGGCTCAGGGGTCAGCAGTGAGGGCGCAGGGGTCAGCAGTGAGGGCGCAGGGGTCAGCAGTGAGGGCGCAGGGGTCAGCAGTGAGGGCGCAGGGGTCAGCAGTGAGGGCGCAGGGGTCAGCAGTGAGGGCGCAGGGGTCAGCAGTGAGGGCGCAGGGGTCAGCAGTGAGGGCGCAGGGGTCAGCAGTGAGGGCGCAGGGGTCAGCAGTGAGGGCGCAGGGGTCAGCAGTGAGGGCGCAGGGGACAGCAGTGAGGGCGCAGGGGTCAGCAGTGAGGGCGCAGGGGTCAGCAGTGAGGGCGCAGGGGTCAGCAGTGAGGGCGCAGGGGTCAGCAGTGAGGGCGCAGGGGTCAGCAGTGAGGGCGCAGGGGTCAGCAGTGAGGGCGCAGGGGTCAGCAGTGAGGGCGCAGGGGTCAGCAGTGAGGGCGCAGGGGTCAGCAGTGAGGGCGCAGGGGTCAGCAGTGAGGGCGCAGGGGTCAGCAGTGAGGGCGCAGCCTGAGGGGTCAGCAGTGAGGGCGCAGCCTGAGGGGTCAGCAGTGAGGGCGGTGGCTCAGGGGTCAGCAGTGAGGGCGGTGGCTCAGGGGTCAGCAGTGAGGGCGGTGGCTCAGGGGTCAGCAGTGAGGGCGGTGGCTCAGGGGTCAGCAGTGAGGGCGGTGGCTCAGGGGTCAGCAGTGAGGGCGGTGGCTCAGGGGTCAGCAGTGAGGGCTCAGGGGTCAGCAGTGAGGGCTCAGGGGTCAGCAGTGAGGGCTCAGGGGTCAGCAGTGAGGGCTCAGGGGTCAGCAGTGAGGGCTCAGGGGTCAGCAGTGAGGGCTCAGGGGTCAGCAGTGAGGGCTCAGGGGTCAGCAGTGAGGGCTCAGGGGTCAGCAGTGAGGGCGCAGGGGTCAGCAGTGAGGGCGCAGGGGTCAGCAGTGAGGGCGCAGGGGTCAGCAGTGAGGGCGCAGGGGTCAGCAGTGAGGGCGCAGGGGTCAGCAGTGAGGGCGCAGGGGTCAGCAGTGAGGGCGCAGGGGTCAGCAGTGAGGGCGCAGGGGTCAGCAGTGAGGGCGCAGGGTCAGCAGTGAGGGCGCAGGGGTCAGCAGTGAGGGCGCAGGGGTCAGCAGTGAGGGCTCAGGGGTCAGCAGTGAGGGCGCAGGGGTCAGCAGTGAGGGCGCAGGGGTCAGCAGTGAGGGCTCAGGGGTCAGCAGTGAGGGCGCAGGCTCAGTGGTCAGCAGTGAGGGCGCAGCCTCAGGGGTCAGCAGTGAGGGCTCAGGGGTCAGCAGTGAGGGCTCAGGGGTCAGCAGTGAGGGCTCAGGGGTCAGCAGTGAGGGCTCAGGGGTCAGCAGTGAGGGCTCAGGGTCAGCAGTGAGGGCTCAGGGGTCAGCAGTGAGGGCTCAGCAGTGAGGGCTCAGGGGTCAGCAGTGAGGGCGCAGGGGTCAGCAGTGAGGGCGCAGGGGTCAGCAGTGAGGGCTCAGGGTCAGCAGTGAGGGCTCAGGGGTCAGCAGTGAGGGCTCAGGGGTCAGCAGTGAGGGCTCAGCAGTGAGGGCTCAGGGGTCAGCAGTGAGGGCTCAGGGGTCAGCAGTGAGGGCTCAGGGGTCAGCAGTGAGGGCTCAGGGGTCAGCAGTGAGGGCTCAGGGGTCAGCAGTGAGGGCTCAGCAGTGAGGGCTCAGGGGTCAGCAGTGAGGGCGCAGGGGTCAGCAGTGAGGGCGCAGGGGTCAGCAGTGAGGGCGCAGGGGTCAGCAGTGAGGGCGCAGGGGTCAGCAGTGAGGGCGCAGGGGTCAGCAGTGAGGGCTCAGGGGTCAGCAGTGAGGGCTCAGGGGTCAGCAGTGAGGGCTCAGGGGTCAGCAGTGAGGGCTCAGGGGTCAGCAGTGAGGGCGCAGGGGTCAGCAGTGAGGGCTCAGGGGTCAGCAGTGAGGGCTGAGGGGTCAGCAGTGAGGGCTCAGGGGTCAGCAGTGAGGGCTGGAGGGTGCAGAGCAGGGCTGGAGGGTGCAGAGCAGGGCTGGAGGGTGCAGAGCAGGGCTGGAGGGTGCAGAGCAGGGCTGGAGGGTGCAGAGCAGGGCTGGAGGGTGCAGAGCAGGGCTGGAGGGTGCAGAGCAGGGCTGGAGGGTGCAGAGCAGGGCTGGAGGGTGCAGAGCAGGGCTGGAGGGTGCAGAGCAGGGCTGGAGGGGGCAGAGCAGGGCTGGAGGGGGCAGAGGAGGGCTGGAGGTGGCAGAGGAGAGCGGAGGCAGGGTGGCGGAAGACTTACTGGGCTGTTGGCGGGCGGCGGCAGCGGCAGTGCTGTTGGCGGTTCCGGAGGCCGGGGGCGGAGTGTGGGCGGGGCTAGCTGGGTGATGGAGGAGCGTCAGCCGGTCTGTGGAGAGAGCGGCAGGACTGGGAGCTGTGCCGGCGGAGGCCCCACACTCGTTCCGGGCCGGTTGGCGGATGTTGGTGGGCGGTGAGCTGCAGGGCTGTGGGCGGGATGTGGGCGGCCGCAGACGGGGCTCTGTGCAGGGCCGGTGGCGCCGCTCGTGGGTCTGGTGCTTCCGGTTCCGGAGTTGGACACAGGAGGGAGGCCATCACGGAAGCGGAAGCGGATTTTGGGCGGAAGTGGCCTTCGGGTTTTATATAATAGATATGGGCTGAAAGTGCACACTCCCAGCTGCAATATGAGAGTTTCCACATCAAAATCGGA
The DNA here is from genome assembly GCA_033576535.1 of Allobates femoralis. Classification (NCBI taxonomy): domain Eukaryota; kingdom Metazoa; phylum Chordata; class Amphibia; order Anura; family Aromobatidae; genus Allobates; species Allobates femoralis. The sequence continues at coordinate 172,281,046 of JARQOC010000006.1, forward strand.
GAAAGGGTTTAGGAATCATAGCTCTGTAATGCATAGCCTCCTCTTTTTCAAGGGACCAAAAGTAATTGGACAATGGACTCTAAGGGCTGCAATTAACTCTGAAGGCGTCTCCCTTGTTAACCTGTAATCAATGAAGTAGTTAAAAGGTCAGGGGTGGATTCCAGGTGTGTGGTTTTGCATTTGGAAGCTGTTGCTGTGACCAGACAACATGCGGTCAAAGGAACTCTCAATTGAGGTGAAGCAGAACATCCTGAGGCTGAAAAAAAAGAAAAAATCCATCAGAGAGATAGCAGACATGCTTGGAGTAGCAAAATCAACAGTTGGGTACATTCTGAGAAAAAAGGAATTGACTGGTGAGCTTGGGAACTCTAAAAGGCCTGGGCGTCCACGGATGACAACAGTGGTGGATGATCGCCGCATACTTTATTTGGTGAAGAAGAACCCGTTCACAACATCAACTGAAGTCCAGAACACTCTCAGTGAAGTAGGTGTATCTGTCTCTAAGTCAACAGTAAAGAGAAGACTCCATGACAGTAAATACAAAGGGTTCACATCTAGATGCAAACCATTCATCAATTCCAAAAATAGACTGGCCAGAGTTAAATTTGCTGAAAAACACCTCAAGAAGCCAGCTCAGTTCTGGAAAAGTATTCTATGGACAGATGAGACAAAGATCAACCTGTACCAGAATGATGGGAAGAAAAAAGTTTGGAGAAGAAAGGGAACGGCACATGATCCAAGGGACACCACATCCTCTGTAAAACATGGTGGAGGCAACGTGATGGCATGGGCATGCATGGCTTTCAATGGCACTGGGTCACTTGTGTTTATTGATGACATAACAGCAGACAAGAGTAGCCGGATGAATTCTGAAGTGTACCGGGATATACTTTCAGCCCAGATTCAGCCAAATGCTGCAAAGTTGATTGGACGGCGCTTCATAGTACAGATGGACAATGACCCCAAGCATACAGCCAAAGCTACCCAGGAGTTCATGAGTGCAAAAAAGTGGAACATTCTGCAATGGCCAAGTCAATCACCAGATCTTAACCCAATTGAGCATGCATTTCACTTGCTGAAATCCAGACTTAAGACGGAAAGACCCACAAACAAGCAAGACCTGAAGGCTGCGGCTGTAAAGGCCTGGCAAAGCATTAAGAAGGAGGAAACCCAGCGTTTGGTGATGTCAATGGGTTCCAGACTTAAGGCAGTGATTGCCTCCAAAGGATTCGCAACAAAATATTGAAAATAAAAATATTTTGTTTGGGTTATGTTTATTTGTCCAATTACTTTTGACCTCCTAAAATGTGGAGTGTTTGTAAAGAAATGTGTACAATTCCTACATTTTCTATCAGATATTTTTGTTCAACCCTTCAAATTAAACGTTACAATCTGCACTTGAATTCTGTTGTAGAGGTTTCATTTCAAATCCAATGTGGTGGCATGCAGAGCCCAACTCGCGAAAATTGTGTCACTGTCCAAATATTTCTGGCCCTAACTGTACATAAAAAAAAGTGTGCACATGTGTTGCACACGTAATGGATATGCCTACACATGTGACTAACTCAAGGCTACAGGCAGCATGAAAATTAACACTGTGTGCATAGACAAGATGGCAATGTGTTAGCAACTCACAGATGAGGTTGATGGAGAGTTGGACGCTTTTCTAGTGTGACCAGCTCCAATTCTTCATAGTCAGACATCTGCACAAAGCATGGACAACATGGGGTAAACATGGGTGGCACCGCAGGGTATTGCACAACAGTAAATAAAGCATGTTTGGTACATATGTGCACATACCTTGGCTGATGTGGCTGTGCTCCTTCTCAGGACACACCTGGGGGCTGGTCAGGCTTCCTCATGACCTTCCCCCTATTTATGAGTTGGATTGGTCACGTGACATTCATTTGCATTTCTCCCACTGAAGAACACCATTTACAAAAATTGCATGCGAAATCGCATGTCACTTTTGGCCACATGCGAATTTGCATGCATGACCCATAGGGACCCATGTTAAAAAATCACATGCGATTTTCAAAACGCACCAAAAATCGTCTCAAAAGACGTTTTTGGGTGCTGCGGAAAAATCACATGCAAAAATCGCATGGCACTTATACCATGCAATTTTGGAGAGCAATTTTTATCATTGTTCTCTATGGATGCGATTTACCATGCGATTTTGACACAATCCAAGTGTTAAAATCGCAAGCAAAATCGCATGCCAGCCCTCAAGTGTGACCCTAACCTTAGCCAAACAAGGTACTTGGCATTGGTGCTGCGTGAACAGGTTCACCCTGCTACATGAATATCTTCCCAAAATACTGTGCACAATCTTTGTTGGGGTGGAGGTCACCTTCATGATGGTGATTGGCAGCAAGGGGTGGTTTGCATTTGGGGTAATTATGGTTGCCACCGATGACAATTTTGTGAAGTGGCAGGAGGAAGCCATCTGGGAGAGAATGTGGCATCATGTGGAGGACAGGCCTCTCTTGGTCTCTCTTAGAAGGGGTGGTTGTACGCTAATTCCTCCATCATCTTCTCCAGTGATGGCCATGATGGAGTGTGCTGGGAGGCAGGTGGTGGGAAAGAATGCCCCTGCAGGAGTAGCCCCGTGACTCCCCCAGACCACCCAGCAATGGAGTACCATGACCAATGTTGACCTTCAGCCTGGGCAGCAATGAGAAAGGTGGCAGACAGTGTTAACGATAAGTATACTGGAATTTGCTAAAAAAAAAAAAGGCATGTTTGACCCACCCCATAGTTGTCATTTTGTCCAGAAAAGACCTTATTCAGTTGTTTTTCAGATTTTCCTTGACAGAGACCTGTTTTTTTGTTAATTTAAATTTTACCCCTTCACATGTTTTGCACCCTTTGCAGTTCCCTCTGTTGGATGAGTGAGCATGCATGTAGCATTTGGGCTGCAACTCAAAGCCCTTAAAGGATAAGTCCGAGACCAGCAACTTTTCTCCTAACTCCCTATCTATTATATCCTTCTAATCTAAGCTATTTCCTAATATACTTCCTTTAATAATTCCCTATGGTTCCCTCTCTACACTATCTAACAGCTGTCATTTTTTTTCTATTTCCCGCTTGATGACGTACTGTGTAAGTATCCCAGTGCTTCCTGTGATCCTCACATGGAGCATCAGACAGGTTCCAGGCACTTTCTCAGACCCTCAGACCCTCCCTGAAACAAAGCGTCACAGTGATGCTGGTTTCATGGACGGGACTTTCAATTATTTCATAAGGGTCTCCAACCCCTCTTCACCCCCCTCCTCGCAGTGCACTGTCTCAGCCCCACTCTTTTTACCCTCTCCTCGCAGTGTGCTCTCACATCTTTCCTATGCTTCATTTGTCGCCCTGTACAATGTGAAGTGTCAGCGATATCGGAGACCATGAGGTGCATGACGACAAAAACGTCACCTACAAGGGACGACAGTTGTTGATCAGCTTATGTATACTGATATCCTTGGAGTTTCCACTGACATAACTTGTGGGTGACATTTAGATCCTCTGGCACAACTGATCTGCACTTCACCCAGTATACAGACATTTCAGAGCACTGAGTCTTCTCCCCCATTACTTGTCTTGCCCCCTTTGCGATGAGCGCACTGAAATGTCAGTATTCTGGGTGCAGTGTAAATTGGTGGTGCCAGAGGACCTAAGCACTGCCAACAAGTCATAAGCTGATAGACAGCTGAAATCACTTATGGGTGGCACTTATTTTATCTTGACAGCCCCGCCCCTGCTACCAGCATCACAGTGATGCTTTGCTTCAGGGAGTGACTGAGGAAGTGGCTGGGTCCTGCCTGATGCTCCATGTAAGGATCACAGTGTGGTATTCACAGGGTAAGAAAAAGAAAGAAAGAAAAAGCAAGAAAAAGAAAAAAAACAACAGTATATTGGAAAATAGTTGAGATTAGAGGGATATAGATCAGAAGTTAGGAGAATAGTTGCTGACTTCAGACTGACCTTTTAATGGACTCTGCCTTCATAGACTTTTCACCATTTTTTAGAGCCTGCTGATTCCTTTGGGAATTTCATTGTATATTCTATGTATATTCATATTTTTGTGTTTGAGACTTAATATAGTCTGTGTTACAGTATTATTTTTTGTATTTCACTCATTGTGTGCTGGACTGTTTCTGCAAACAGGAGCTTTAATACTCCACTAGAGAAACTAGTGAACAGGCTGCAGGCCTCTGGCCTGATGGCCTGAAATATGGAAATGTAAGACACTACAAACACTCCTGTCGAACAGGGCTGCTCAAATGCTGTCCTCATGAGCTGAAAACAGTGCATGTTTTCAGGGCTCACCTAACATTGCACAAGGTACTGGAATCATCCATCACCTCTGCAGGTGATGAAACTAGCACCTGTGCAATAGTAAGGAAATCTTGAAAACTTGCACTGTTTTCAGACATTGAGGACTGTGTTGGGCCACCCCTGTCGTAGACATCTTTGCTGAAGTAACAAGAGGAATCCTCATGCTCTGTTACTGCAACTAGGACTCTCCCTGGATCCTCTTAGGTTGCATGCACATGATCAGGAAAAGAAGCGATTTGGATGCAGCGTATGACCACTGCATCCAAAATGCTGCATTGTTCAAGACAAGCACAGTGGATGTGATTTCTGTTAAGCCATTCACACTGTACTTCTCCCCTCTGCGGCGTTATTTCAGCTGCGGTGCGGGTTGCTGCATCTCCACAGCATGTTAATTTAATACTGCCGAGTCGGAAGCAATCTCCAGCAGGTGAAAGCAGGGAGAAGCTGCTCTGCACTGAACGCAGATTGTGGGCACAGGGCTGCTGCATTCTCCCTGCTTTCACCTACAGCTTCCCTCAGATCCATAGGCACTGCATTCAAAATGCAGTGCCTCTGGATCGTGTTCACATACCCTTAGGCCTTGTGACCACTGTGCATTGTTTGATGCTTTTTTTGAAGAATATTTTTAGAATATGCATCCAAATCTGCATATTTATCTTAAGGCCAGCAAAGTGTAAAAGAGGTCAGAAGTGCTGTGCCCACTTTGCTTTCTTTTTCATTGCACTTGTGGATCAGATTTATTTTCTCTGCAAACAAATCTACCCGAAATCTGCTAGGAAAAAAAAACATGTTGGCATTTTGCTCGCTTCAGGATAGACATGCTCCTCACTAACACTGTCTCACGATACCGGCGAGATATATCCACTACATCTTATGTGATATTGCAGCTCTCACAAGACAACTAATGTTATGAGCACTGAGGTTATCTCAGGTCACACAGATTCCCTGCTTTGTGATACCCGCTGTGTAACCTAAGACAACCTCTGAGAAGTCATGAGGGTGACTGAAGTTCATAAACGGGCCAGAAAGATGATGAGTGGTGACAGCAGCGGTAAAGCTTGCTAAGTAATAGTGTTGGAAGATAATGACTATGCCAAAACAGTTGGGCTACACTGTAAAATGGCTTGAGCTGTGTTTTGCAGCTTTGGGCCCCATTTATTTTGCTTTCTAGGCCCTTGATTGGGTTTCTCATTGATTTGAATGGGGTCCAGAAGTTAACTAAATTGTTCGCTGATCTATTCGGCGAACATATACCGATTCGGCAAACCGAACCAAAGTCGAACTTCAAAAGGTTCACTCATCTTTACTCATAACCTATAAATTTGAGATGCTCAGTGCAGTTTTATTATCCTTACAGCACTGCTCCATCTTTGTCTCTGGGACATTACATCACACATAAAAGTTCCCTGCTGTTAGTAACAGTCACTGCTTCTCTGCAGACAAAAACCAATGAAAATGTCCACATTCTCTTTTCTTGGATAGAAGCAGCTATTATAAGGAGACTGGTTGTTACTAACAGCAGGGAGTACACCCTCTCATATGTGATGTAATGTCATAGAGAAAAGAGGGGAACAGTGGCAGTAGCTTCTGTGCCATACTGAATAATAGGTGTTGTAAGGTTATTAGAACTGCACTGGGCATCTCACCTTTATAGGTTATCTCCCAGAATACCCCTTGAAACCTTATTTCCACTGGATTAAGAGAATGTCCCTTGTGATCATTACAGGCTGAGGTGTAAAAAGCTCATTAGAAATATTCCCCTAAGTCTTCATTTTTCCAAATTGACAAATGCCATTTGAATACTTGTCCTAATATAGCAGTCCACCCATTCCCTTAATAACCTTGGTTGTTCTATGCTGCACCCACTCTAGTTCAACTATTTATTTCTTATACACTGAATCCCAAAATTGTACAGAGTAAACTAAGTGTAGCCCCATTAGTGACTTGTATAGAGGCAAACCTATTTTCTCGTTCATCAGCATCTGTGCCTCTTTAATGCATCCCATTATTGTCTTGCTTTGGAAGCCGCTGCACTAAGCGGGTCATTAAAGTTGAGTTTGCCATCCACCTATACACCCAAGTCTTTTTCGAAGACAGTGCTATTCAGGGCTTTACAATTTAGAACATATTTTTATATTTTATTTTCACTGTCCAAAAGTATGACCTTATATTTATCAACATTAAACTTCAGTTGCCATTTCTGAGTCAAAGCTTCATGCTTACATATATCGCTCTGTAATATTAAATTATCCTTTTCTGTGTTGATAAACTTTCAGAGTTTACTGTCATCTGCAAATATTGACATTCTACTTTGTCTGCTATCTACAAAGTCATTATGAGATATTTTAAAAAGAGGAAAGCCCAATTCTGACCCCTGTGGTACCCCGCTGTTATCTTTGACTCAATCCGAATGTGTTCTATTATTAACCACCCTTTGTTTCCTATTCCTCAGCCAGTTGTGAACCCGCTTACAGATATTTTTACCTAGTCTCCTTTCTCTCAAATTATGTTCCAACCTGTTATGTGGCACTGTTTTAAACGTCTTTGACATTTCCAGATAGACAACATCCACAGCCTTTCTTTGTTTCAGTCTGTAGCTTACCTCCTTATAAAAATTGATTAAGTTAATTTGTGGATGAATACCTTAGGAACCCATGTTAATGTTGAGTCACCACATTTTTATGTGCCTGTTATGTGATTTAAATACTGTTAAAATTGGAATCTTTGAGTATTGAAAATAATGGGCTTTCTATCATGTTAATTAACTCCTGCAGTACTCAGGGGTGTATGCCATCTGATCTGTCTACTTTAGTCATTTTGAGGCGATGCCATAGGTCCAGCTGGGTTAGGCAGGCAACATTTAACCCCTTCATGACCCAGCCTATTTTGACCCTAAAGACCTTGGCATTTTTGTCAATTCTGACCAGTGTCCCTTTATGAGGTAATAACTCTGGAACACTTCAACGGATGCTAGCGATTATGAGATTGGTTTTTTTCGTGACATATTGGGCTTCATGTTAGTGGTAAATTTAGGTCGATAATTTTAGCGTTTGTTTGTGAAAAAAATCAAAAATTTGGCAAAATGTTTGGAAATTTTGCAATTTTAAAATTTTTATTTTTATTCTGCAGAACCAGAGAGTTATGTGCCAAAATAGTTAATAAATAACATTTCCCACATGTCTACTTTACATCAGCACAATTTTTGAAAAAAAAAATTTTTTGGGGTGGGAAGTTATAAGGGTTCAAAGTTCATCAGCAATTTCTCATTTATCCAGCAAAATTTACAAAACCATTTTTTTAGTGACCACATCACACTTGAAGTCCCTTTGAGGGGTGTACATGACAGAAAACTCCCAAAAGTGACACCATTCCAAAAACTCCACCCCTGAAGCTACTCAAAACTACATTCAAGAAGATTATTATCCCTTCAGGTGCTTCACAGGAACTAAAGCAACATGTAAGGAAAAAATTAACATTTTAACTTTTCAAACAAAAATGTTCTTTTAGCCTCAATTCTTTCATTTTCACATGGGCAACAGGTTAAAATGGATCCTAAAATTTGTTGGGCAATTTCTCCTGAGTACACCAATACCTTATATGTGGTCATAAACCACTGCTTGGGCGCACGGCAGGGCTCAGAAGGGAAGGAGTGCAATTTGACTTTTTGAGCAAATTTTCCATTCAAAAAGAGAAATGGCGCTGCTTCACTTCTGAGCCCTGCTGTGCGCCCAAACAGTGGTTTATGACCACATATGAGGTATCGGTGTACTCAGGAGAAATTGCCCAACAAATGTTAGGATGCATTTTATCCTTTTGCCTATGTAAAAATGAAAAAAGTTAGGCTGAAAGAAAATTTTTGTGAAAAAAAGTACTTTTTCATTATTATGGATCAATTTGTAAAACATCTGAGGGTTGAAAGTGGTCACCACCCATCTAGATAAGTTCCCTGGAGGGTCTAGTTTCCAAAATGGGGTGACTTGTGCGGGAGCTCCAATGTTTAGGCACACAGGGGCTCTCCAAAGGCGACATGGTGTCCGCTAACAATTTGAATGGAAAATTAGCTCAAATTGTTAGCGGACACCATGTCGTGTTTGGAGAGCCCCTATGTACCTAAACATTGGAGCTCCCCCACAAGTGACCCCATTTTGGAAACTAGACCCCCCCAGGGAAGTTATTGAGATGGGTGGTGAGCATTTGAACCAACAGATGTTTCACAAATTGATCCTTAATAATGAAAAATTATTTTTTTTCCACAAAAATTTTCTTTTTTCATTTTTCAGAGATTAATTTGTGAAACACCTGGGGGTTCAAAGTGCTCACCACCCATCTAGATAAATTCCTTGGGAGGTCTAGTTTCCAAAATGGTGTCACTTGTGGGGGATCTCTAATGTTTAGGCACACAGGGACTCCCCAAACGCAACCTGGTGTCCGCTAACAATTTGAATGCAAAATCAGCTCAAATTGTTAGCTGACTCCATGTCGCGTTTGGAGAGCCCCTGTGTGCCTAAACATTGGAGCTCCCTCACAAGTGACCCCATTTTGGAAAGTAGACACCTCAAGGTATGATTCTAGATGCATAGTGAGCACTTTGAACCCCCAGGTGCTTCACAAATTGATTCATAATAAGGAAAAAGTACTTTTTTTCACATTATTTTCATTTTTCATTTTTACAGATCAATTTGTGAAGCCCCTGGAGGTTGAAAGTGCTCACTATGCATCTAGATACATTCCTTGAGAGGTCTAGTTTCCAAAATGTGGTCACTTGTGGGGGAGCTCCAATGTTTAGGCAAACATGGGCTCTCCATATGCGACATGGTGTCCGCTAAGAATGGAACTGTTAGCGGACACCATGTCGCATATGGAGAGCCCCTGTGTGCCTAAATATTGGAGCTGTCCCACAAGTGACCCCATTTTGGAAACTAGACCCCAAAGGAACGTATCTAGATGCATATTGAGCAACTTGAACCCCCAGGTGCTTCACAAATTGATCCGTAAAAATGAAAAAAGAAAATTTTTGTGAAAAAAAGTACTTTTTCCTTATTACGGATCAATTTGTGAAGCACCTGGGGGTTCAAAGTGGTGCTCACTATGCATATAGATACATTCCTTGGGGAGTCTAGTTGCAAAAATGAGGTCACATGGGGGGGAGCTCCAATGTTCAGGCACACAGGGAGGGGCTCTCCATACGCGACATGGTTTCCGCTAACAATTGGAGCTAATTTTCCATTGTAATTGCTAGCGGACACCACGTCGCGTATGGAGAACCCGTGTGCCACCTGCACAAGGGCAACTGGTAGAGTTGGGGTACAGCACCGGAAAATGGTGCCTCTAATGAATGTGCTATTTTCTGGGGTGGCTGTGGGTTGCAATTTGCAGTGTAGGGGTCCACGTTCAGGTCTCTCCACGCTGAGGATTCCAGCCCCCCAGCTGCCAAGTTGTACCTGGCTGGCAACCAAAAATACAACGAAGCCCTTTTTTTTTATTTCTAGAACTAATTCTAGAAAGAAAAATGACGTGGGGCTCTGCCATATTTTTGGTCCAGCCAGGTACAACTTGGCAGCTACGGACTGCCATCAACCCCCAGCTGCCTCATTGTACCTGGCTGCCAACCAAAAATACAGCAAAACCCATATTTTTTTATTTCTAGAACTAATTCTAGAAAAAAAAATGATGTCGGGCTCCGCCATATTTTTGGTCCAGCCAAGTTTCAACTAGGCAGCTGGGGGCTATAATCCTCAGCATGGAGAGGCCCAAGCGTTCTGGGCCCCCCATGCTGTGAATTGCAGCCCGCAGCCGTTCCAGAAAATGGCGCATTCATTGAAGCGCCATTTTCTGGCGCTGTACCCAGGCTCTTCCAGTTGCCCTGGTGACGGTGGCAAACTGGGTAATAAAGGGGTTAATGCCAGCTTTTTTATTGGTAGCTGGCACTAAGCCCAAGATTCATAATGTCGGGCCAATGTTAGACCTGGCCATTAGGAATCTCTAGTAAATAGTCAAAAAATGCACCACACAGAGAAAAATCTTTTTATTTGAAAAAAAAAAAAAAAAAATTCGGACTCCATCTTTATTATAAAAAGATCTGACGTAGTCCACAACGAAGGTCCCACGACGCTCGATCACTTCTGCAACATCCAGAGACTGCAGCAAGGGATCAAGTGTCCTCTTGTTGCAGTCTCTGGTGTCATAGTGATGATGCACTGTATAACAGATAATTGCCATACAGTGCAGCATCACTGTGCAAACCCAAGTCTCAGAGATCACATGATTTCTGAGGCTTGGGGCAGGTGACCCGATGTTGCAGTGAAGTGATCTGTACTATGCGATCACATAGTGGGTCACTGCGCCCGGGCTGTCAGATCGCTACTCTGCCGCCCGATCCCCCTGCATGGGGATCAAGCTGCAGAAAGTGATCTGACAGCCTGGGCGCAGTGATCCACACAGTGGGTCACTGCGCCTGGACTGTCAGATCGCTACTCAGCCGCCCGATCCCAGTGCATGGGGATCGAGCTGCAGAAAGCGATCTGACAGCCCGGGCGCAGTGATCCACACAGTGGGTCACAGCGCCCAGGCTGTCAGATCGCTACTCTGCCGCCCGATCCCAGTGCATTGGGATCGAGGTGCAGAAAGGGATCTGACAGCCCGGGCACAGTGAACCACTATGTGATCACTCACTGTGCCATGGCACAGTGATCACATAACAGATCACTCACTGTGCCAGGGCACAGTGATCACATAAAAGATCACTGTGCTCTGGCTCTGTGTCCCACTGCTCCTCTGCACCATCATCTCCATGCAGCCAAGATGAGGCTGCAGAGGAGCAGGAACCAGCGGCGGGGCACAGAAGACCCGAAGACAGCGGGAGGACCGGAGGAGCCGCACTAGGAATGAAGGACCCCGCACGACCATGGGAGGAGCCGGAGCAGAGGAGCATGTACTGCCGAGAGAATCCGGCCCGGAGGAGCCCAGAAGGACCAGCGGTGAGCGGGAGTCATCGGCGGGAGGCAGCAGCGTGAGGAGGCAGAGGTAGAGGGCAGGAGGAGAGAGCGGGGCAGAGGGGGGGGATATCGGGAGTCAGAGCAGGGGGATGAGATCGGAGGGCAGAGGGAGAGAGCAGGGGCAGGGGGATGAGATCGGAGGGCAGAGGGAGAGAGCAGGGGCAGGGAGAGAGAGCAGGGGCATGAGATCAGGTGGCAGAGGGGTGAGATCGGGGGGTAGGGGGGTGAGATCGTGGGCTGGGGGAGAGCACAGGGGCAGGGGGATGAGAACAGGCAGCATCAGGCTGCTGAATTGTAATGTCTCACCAAGTTTCATTGGTGAGACATTACAATCACTCCGATTTGCAGTTTCACTTTTAGTGAAAGTGAAAGTAAGAATTGGAACGGTCCTGGCCACAGGGGGGCAAAGTTACCTCCACTGGGCTTTAGTACAAGTCCTCTTGTACCTGCAGCTCGAGTGAGAGGTCAGTGACACCTCTCACTTGAGCTGCAGGAGCGCGATTACACCATGACACAGAATATGCGTCATGGGTCGGGAACGCACCTGTTTCCATGGCGCATACGCTGTGTCACAGGTCGGGAAGGGGTTAATGGAAAAGGCATGCAAGCCTGATTATGTCATTAGATTTTTTGTGTAAGCACTGCAGAGAAAAGGTATATAACAGATTGACTTTTCCCTTACCCTCTACCATAATTTCAACTAGACTATTTTTGAGGGGTCAACATTAGAGATGAGCGAATTTTTTTAAGTTCGGGTTCGGTTTGATGAACTGGCATATGTTTCCCAATTAGAACAGCAAACAGTTCCCCAAACTTCCGAACCCCATTCAAATTAATGGTAGGCAAAATCAAGGACCTAAAATACACCGTCAAAGGAGAAGAAAAGCTGACAAAACAGCTCAAATTAAAGACATCTATTCTCCAGAGTTAAAATTCTCAACATTGTGCAGTATGTATGCATGGGACAAGGCCTGACCCGGTATTTCATGCTTTAACATTGATCAGGAACAGAGAGATGAGTGACAGATGTAGGCATAGTACTCAGAGAGCCCTGCTAAATTCACAAAACACACAGAAAAGACACCCCAATAAGTCTCCACATTTCAAAAATTTGGGACAGATACCAGCAAAGTACCATCAATTAACGCAGAATAAAAATTGTATAATAGCGAGATGAATGCAGCATACTAAAAAGTATAACATCGTCTACTCTGCCCAGTTTGCCGCTGCAGCCTGCAAGCATGGCACAGGTCCTAGATCAGAGGTTGGCATAGCATTTAAAGATTCTTTAGTAATGGTGGATGAGCAACAAGTGTAGGCATGGCGCTCACAAAGCCCTGGTTAATTCAGGGAACAGACAAGGAGACCCCGAGAAGAGTCTCCACATTTAAAAAAAAGGTCAGATACCACCAAAAGTAGCATCAATTGACCCAGAATAAAAAATTAAATAGTCGTGAGGTGAATGCAGCATACTAAAAGGTTTAACATCGTCTACTCTGCCCGGTCTGCCATTGGGGTGGAAAAGTCTTTGGCGATCCATGACTTGTTCATTATTATGAAAGTTAGGTGATCTACACTTTCAGGGCACAGCCAGATATGCTTATCCTTTAGAATACCACCAGCAGTGCTGAAGACACGTTCTGAGAGAACGCTGGCTGCCGGGCATGATAACATCTCCAAGGCATGACTGGTGATTTCAGGCCGCACCTCTATTTTTGAAGTCCAAAATGCAAAAGGGTCCAAACTCCGTCCAGAAGGCATGGATATTGAGCTCTAGATACTCCTGCACCATCCTTTCCAGTCAGTATGTGTCAGACTTGTACTCAGTTCTCCAGTTGGACAGGTTGGTTTAAAAAATTGGTCAAAGGACTCCCAGAAATTGCTTCTGACAGTTTAACAGCTGCTGATAATGTTTCTACTGTGAGGACTCGGCATCTCCAGGGTTGGAGTTGTACATCTGCAATGTATGCTGTGTCCTACACTGATGTGTTGGGGAAAAAAAGTCATTGGATTGTGTACCAACTCCAACTTGCGCATGTCCCTGCCCAAAGCAGGAAGCATCCAGCTATATTTACTCTTGTACCGCAGATACAGCAGTGTGCCAACTTAGTAGTCATTGCTAAATTGAATCATAATGACACGGGCATCATCTTGCATGTAGTGCAGCAAACAGGCGCTCATGTACCTGAGGCCATGATGCCCAAGTCCTTGTTGTGTTGGTGGCAGCATAAAAATCAAGCTTCCTTCATCGGTCCTCTCCCACCCACCTCAGACAACAGAAAGGGGAATAATTTCTTCCTCATCTTCTGACTGTTCTGTGCCCATCACCTCTTCATCTTCGTGCTACTCCAATTGTTCCACAGCTCCTGCACCTTTACTACCACTGTGTCTGGTCCCATGAGCTCCTCTTTGCTGCTATACTCTACCCTGCCATGCCACGCAGTTGTGTGACGACAACCCGGACCTTTGAGATATTGATATCCTTTACACATTCTTCTCTTCCTCCTCATCCTCTTCCTGTGGTACCTCTACCTCATCCCACAAACTTTTCAAAGTTTGCTCTAGCATGTAGATGACCGGAAAAGTGATGCTGATGATAGCATCATCAGCACTAACCATATCAGTAGCCATTTCGAAGATGTGCAGAAAGGCGCAGAGGCCCTTGTTCTGTGCCCACTATGGAAGCATCATTTGCACAACATTCACCTTATTTTGAGTCCCTGTATGCATCATGACATACTGTGACAGGGCTTGTTGCTGCTGCCACAGTCATTGCAATATGTGCAGAGTTGAAATCGATCGTGATGGCACATCACATATAAAATGGTTAACCAGTTGTCCGAAAGACCTCTGTAATGATGCTAGTCAAGGAGCCATGGTGTGAGAATGTATCAGAGACAATCAGACAGATTGTGCTTGAATTATCCCCGCTGCTGTCGTCATGAATGAAAGGACCACACAACTTCTTAATGATACTGCTACTTTATTCCCTATGCATTTCAGTGCTGCCCAGCACCTTCCTCAGAGGTACATTGCTGGGACAGCACTGAAATGCATAGGGAATAGAGCAGCAGCATCCTTAAGAAGTTGTGTGGTCCTTTCATTCATCACGACAGCATCATTCAAACAAAATCTGTCTGATTGTCTCTGATACACCACCGTTTTGCACATGGTGGTGCAGATCCAGCGGCAGCTGTCCACGCGAGCATACCGGTTGTGGGTCTACACAACTTGACCAGGTGAGCATGTATATCTTCGAGCAGATGATCTCACACAAACCATAAGACCCATTTGAGCCTCTTTTTGTCTCCTTTGTTCCTAGATGGTGTGAGAATGGTAGAAGTGAGCACTCAGCAACCGTGCCTTGTGCAGCAGCTGATCCAAGCCAGGATAGTGGTGTAGGAAGTCTCATCTGTGCATGCGTGCCAAGACTACTGTCACTCAGAGACATGAAGGCCCACCCCCACTAGTGGCGTGCCCTGCTCCGTTTGTTCAATTCTGGTCTCCAGACCGAGAGGATTAATGATAGAAAAAATAAAGGTATTTACGAGTCTCAGAAAAATAAGCTTATAGGAGCAGGGTAGTTAGCTGAAGTATATTGGGAAAGTTTTAGTTAAAACAATTAGGACAAAATAAAGGGGTCACATTACCAGCGGAAAACCTCTTTAATTATCATCAATAAAAAAATTGAAACAAAGAATTTTAAAACCTTTTTTTCTTACAGATACAAACAACCTCTGTAATGACAAACTGAACTTCATTGCTGCTCTAAATAATCTAATTGCATATTTTGATCCACCCCCAAGTTTTTGCTTTAGTGTATGGAAACAGAACTACAGGTTTAATATCAAAGCATTATATCAGAGATACACAGTAAAGACTATGAAGCCGGTGCTGCCTGCAAGAATCAGCTTCAGAATGTATTGTTTTTTACTGTAGAGGAAAATCAGTATTGATTATATCTGCAGTTGTAATTGAACCTTGAGGTCTTTTGAGAGTCAGAGCAGTGAAATGATATACAATGCACCTAAGAGAAAATATAACTTTTGGTGAAACGAACAGTTGGGAGTGATGTTTTGTGAATGAACAACAAGAATCATTCTAATATCTTTCCTTTTTAGTAGAGAAAATAAATGGCAAGCTTTGTGTGTGCAATTCTCAGGTGACTTTGCCAGTTTACTACAATTTATTCAATAAATAAAATGGTAAACTGTACATGATTCTTTGATTATTTTAAGGTACCGGTACACACAGCGATATATTGCTTGCAACACACTGGTTGCAGTGAAATCATGGACACATTGTTCCATTTGTACAAAGCCACAAAATGGAACAATGTGTCCATGATTTCACTGCAACCAGTGAGTAACAAGCAATACATCTCTGTGTGTAACGGTACCTTTAAAGACTATATGCAATCTGTAGAGGCCACCTAACAGTGGCATAAGTAGAGTCCAATAGGCTCTGATGCAAAATTAGGATCTCCCCCTTCCCCCACACACTAGTCAGATGTATGGCCCTTTGAAGCATTTTAGATCCTGTAAAGCAGGGGTGTGGAACTCCAGTCCTCAAGGGCTGCAAGCAGAGCAGATTTTTGGGATTTCCTTAGTATTGCACAGGTGATAAAATAATCACCTTCACAGGTGAGGATTCCAACATCTATGAAATGCTAAGGAAATCCTAAAAACCTGCACTGTTTGCAGCCATTAAGGACTGGAGTTCCTCGCCCTTGCTGTAAAAATATACATGTTGCCCTCCCCCTTTATTATATTGTAATTTTCCCCATCTTCAAATATATATTTCCATTCTGGTATTCAGGTCAAGCCAGACAGTTACATACAATATATAAAAAGACACACATTCATGTTTTTCTCACTATCTGATATCAAATCAGAATACACATTTCCCATTTTAATTCAATTAGGACTACAATAATTATTAATATTTGCCAAATGCCAGAAAATGAGAGAGAGAGTGAGAATATTTTATTGCATTTTTATTACTTTCTGCAAAGTCAAAAGTTTACATACATTTCATTAGTATTTGGCACTATTGCCCTTAAACTGGATGACTTGTGTCAAATGTTTTGGATATCCTTCCACAAGCTTCTCACAATAAATTTGGGTGCATTCCTCCTGACAGCACTGGCCTTACTAAGCCATGTTTGTAGGTCGTCTTTCTTGCACCTGCCTTTTCAGCTTTGCCTATAAATATTCAATAGGATTGAGATTGTGGTTTCAACTGCATATATCCCAAATCCTAATATATATGTCCAGCATCCTTTGACCCTTTCTTGTACATATGTCCCTCATTCTGGTATATATGTCCCCCATCTTGAGCCCCTTCCTGGTATATACAGTTGAAACAAGAATTTACCTACACTATATAAAAAGACACACATGCAAGTTTTTCTCACTATCTTACATCAAGTCAGAATAAACCTTTCCTGTTTTAGGTCAAGTAGGATTACTATAATTATTTACATTTGAAAAATGCCAGAATAATCAGAGAGAGAGAGAATGCTGTAAGGAATTTTTATTACTTTCTGAAAAGTCAAAGGTTTGCATACACTAAGATTACTATGCCTTTAAATAATTTAGGAAAGCCTATAATATGATGTCCTGTGTTTGGAAGCTTCTGATACTTTTACTGGTAACAAATGAGTTAATTAGAGACACACATGTGGAAGTATTTTAATGCACACCTGAAACACACTGCTTCTTTGTGTTGCATAATGGGAAAGTCTAAACAAAATCAGTCAAGATATCAGAGATAGAATTGTGGACTTGCACAAGTCTGGTTCATCCTTAGGTGCAATTTCCAGATATCTAAAGGTGCCTCGTTCATCTGTACAAACAAATATAGGCATGTACAAACAAGATGGGAATGTCCAGCCATCATACTGCTCAGGAAGTAGATGGGTTCTGAGTGCCAGATAAGAATGGGTTTTGGTTTGAAATGTGCATAGCAACCCAAGAGCAAAAGCAAAGATGTGAAGATGTGAAGATAATGTCAGAAGCTGGTAAGATTGTGTCATTATTCACAGTAAAACGAGCAATGTATTTACAGAATTAAAAAGGCCACTCTGCCAGTAAGAAGCCATTACTCTAAAAGAAACATAAAGAAGCCAAATTAAAGTTTGCAAATGCATACAGGAGTAAAGATCTAAATTTTTGAAGGCATGTCCTGTGACCTGACAAAATTAAAATTTAACTGTTTGGTCATAAAGGCCATCGTTTCATTTGGAGGTAAAAGGGAGTAGCTGGTGTGAGGTAGCGCCCATGAGGTTGCGCCCCAGGGGAACCCGCTTGGCATGGGGAAAATGACATCAGCGACTACATTTCAACGGAACATAACCCGCGGATTTATTGTTTTTCTGTCAAAAACCGCTTTCATAACATAAACATAACACCATATTTACATTTTCATATGACATAACTTCCACATTAGTACATAACATGACATTACATTACATTGCAGGACATTCGCATGAGAATCAACGTGACCATATCATGACTTATTGTCGGTCCCAATGGCGGTTACCTCCGCCTAACACCCTGACAGGGATCATTCCCCATCCTATTGCACACGAGTCATCACACATGGCACTTTTTCATGAACCATTATGACTCACGCATGACACAGCATTCAAGGCATTTTTACATAAACCAATATGCTACATACTCAGGGCCTACAATAGTAACAGGAACCCTGTCACTCAGTACACACAAGACAACCACGGATCCACTGGGATCCGGGACACTCAGATCTGGATCAACGGGACCATATCATGACTCACTCAATCAGTCCCAAAGTCGGCTGTGACCGCCTGGCCCTTGAGCCGTACTCGGGGTCTCATACCGCACATCTAACCGCCTGGCCCTTGAGCCATCCTCGGTCCTCATCACACATATGACCGCCTTGCCCTTGAGCCATCCTCAGTCCTGAACACTGGCTGGCATGCACGCATCTTTGTGCCACCGGCATGGAGCTGGCAGGCTCCATTCACTTCCCCCACCGGGACAGTTCACTTCCAGCATATCCTCACATGGCAGTGGTCTGGACTGCTCTGATTCCCATCGTCCTCTCTCACTCAGACACCTGGCAGGTTCTTATCAGGCTGCCTCACCCACAGCTGCAACCTAGTGAGTTAATCAGCACATCTCACTCACACACACATCTGAGATGTAATTAACACCCTGTGCACCATTCAGGTTTAGCCCAGCAAAGCACTCATACACACAGGTTCAGTCGCTCATTAGGCTCATGAATCTTGCAGATCTTCAACACTCACACTCAGCTGTTTTCTCAGCGCATGGAAACCCTTCAGCTGTTAACCCACTGTACACCGGACAGGTTTCACACAGCACACACACACAGGAAAACCGGTCCATGTGAACAGAGACCTGCACTGATAACCTGTGTGATGCACCTGGCCAGGGGCCACATCTCCACACTGGGAAGCCTAAGAACACCATCTCAACTGTGAAACACAGAGGTGGCAGCATCATGATGTGGGGTTGTTTTGCTGCAGGAGGGACTGGTGAACTTCACAAAATAGATGGCATCATGAAGGAAGAAGATTATGTGGAAATACTGAAGTAACATCTCAAGACATAAGCCAGGAAGTTAAGGCTTGGGCGGAAATGGCTTTTCCAAATGGACAATTACCTGGAGCATACTGCCAAACTGGTTACAAAGTAACTTAAGGATAACAAAGTCAATGTTTTGGAGTGACCATCACAAAGCTCTGATCTCAATCCTATTGAAAATTATGGGGAAATCTGGAACCACAGGTGTGATCAAGGTGACCTACAGACATGGCTCATTTACATCAGTTCTTTCAGGAGTAATGGGCCCAGATTCCTACCAACTATTGTGTAAAGCTTGTGGAAGGTTATCCAAAATGTTTGACCCAAGTGCAAGTCCTCCAGTGCAAGGGCAATGTTAACAAATACTTTTGACTTTGTAGAAAGTAATAATAATGCCTTAAAACATTCTCTCTCATTGTTCTGGAATTTGGCAAATATTATTAATTATGGTCATCCTAATTGACCGAAAACACAAAAGGTTTATTAAGTGTGCGTTCACATGCTGCGTATTTGCTGTATATTTTTACGCGAGTGCTGTTGCAGTTTTTGCAGCTAAAACCAGGAATCAGAGGAAAAGTCTAATAAAAACAAGTGCTCCACTTCTGTATTTAATCACCCACTCCTGGTTTTGGCTACAAAACTGCAAGAGCACTCGCGTAAAAATATGCAGCAAATACCTAATGTGAAAAACATGCATATGCATCTTTTTATAAAGTGTATGTAAATTTCCAGATTCAGCTGTTCAATATATATATATGTTTCAACCAGAGCTGGGGTGCATGAGGTACTCGGTCACCGGGGCTTCTGTGTGGGATGTCACGGATGGTCGGTATCCCCGGTGCCGTGCCCTGGCGAACAATTGTACCAGGTGTTAATGGTAAAACGGTGGGGGTAAAAAGGGTTATTTACAGGGAACGTGACGCCACCTGTAGAGTCCGGTAAGGTGGTACCGGCGCTGCCAGCCGGCCGCTGAGGTGATGGAGGGGGGCAGCAGTGAATGGTACAGCTCCCCACAGGTGGAGCTTTACCTCAGGGCAGCTGTGGTGGTGAGACGGTGAGGGAGGACAGTGATGGAAATGTGGTGCAGTTCTTACCCTTCTGCTGTTGATGTTGATGATGTTACGTCCTTTGAGCTGCGGCAGGAAGAATAACAGAAACCATTTCCATTTTAACTTTGCTTTACTCGGTACCGGCTGATAGCATAACAAGACACGGTACAGTTTGGTTTAGGGTGTTGTTACCAACTCAGGATTTCTCTTAAGGAGTCTTTAGATGTTCTCTCTCTGTCTTTCAGGGTTTCTATTCTCTTTCCAGATCTTTCCGTCTTTCCCACCTTTGAAGAGCTTCCCCGCCAGTCCTACGGTCTGTTTCTAGGAGATAAGGTCTGTCCACTACCCGGTCTGGACAGGGCAACCCGAGACTACAAAGTTCCCTTCCAGCACCGTAGTAAATGTCTGTCCCTTTTTTATTTCTCCTAGTGTCCTGAACCGGTTTTCAGTCCTGAGGGGAGAGGTACCTTTGTGGGGCTGTCAGCAACCCGTTTCTGTTGGGCCTGCAGCTCGTCGGCTTTGCAGTCAGGGCTGAACTCCTGGCTGCCTCGGTCGTCCGTGTCACCGGTGTACCCTCAACATGACCAGCTGGCTCCTACCAGTTCTGGTCCATTGCCATCTGTCCTGGGCCCCCACATAAAGATGGGGTACCCTCCACTCAGCTGGGCTGCCAGGCCTGACCACTCTGTCTGCCTTCCCAACGCCGTCTGAGGTAAATTCTCAACTGTCACTCTGCTCTATCCTAAGCTCCGCCCCCACCTGTGGAACCTACTATATTACAGTTCTCCCTATTCTAAGTGGTGCGGTCCTAAGTGAGTGCTAAAAATAGACTCCATAAGATTTAAATCGTAACCTAGCAACTTACAAGGAAAAACACATTTTATATTCAAGTGTAATACCATTCTGTGGCGCATACCCGCAGGGGCGCCACATATATATATATATATATACATTCTCATCTTTTATATGGAAATATCCTCCAGTCTCACAGCAGTACATTAATCAGTTACAAAAGTCAGTGGTGTTTATACCGCAGCAGTTGCATTTATAGCAATTGTTTTACCGTATATACTCGTGTATAAGCCGAGTTTTTCAGCCCAAAATTTGGGCTGAAAAGTCCCCCCCTCGGCTTATACACGGGTCTATACGGTAGAAACGGGTGGTGGGGGCTGTGTGGTGGGGGCTGTGGAGGCTGGAGGAGGTGGGGGGGGCTGCTGTATAAGCGGCCCCGTCACGTGGGGCCGCTCATTAAATATGCACTGCATCCCCCTGTCAATCAGTGGCAGGGGGAAGCAGTGCATATGGCCCCCCCAAAAGCTGGCACTGTCCCCCCTTGTAAGGGCCCCCCCCCTGGTGCTTATACATTACCATCCCGGTGTTCTGATCGGCGCCGCTCCTCGGTGCTTCTTCATCCTCCCGCGCTGGCTCCATCCGTGATCTCCGGCTGTCGCAGCGATGTGACGTCATCGCGCGACCGCTGGAGAACTCAGAACCCGGATGCAGCCAGCGCGGGAGGATGAAGACGCAGCACGGAGGAGCGGCGCCGATCAGAACACCGGGATGGTAATGTATAAGCACCGGGGGGGGGGGGCACTTACAAGGGGGGACAGTGACAGCTTGTGGGGGCTGTTGGTACCCCCTGGGGGCTGTTGGTACCCCCAGGGGGCTGTTGGTACCCCCAGGGGGATGTTGATACCCCCAGGGGCTGCTGGGTTCCCCCTGGGGGCTGTTGGTACCCCCAGGGGGCTGTTGGTACCCCCTGGGGGCTGCTGGGTACCCCCTGGGGGCTGCTGGGTACCCCCTGGGGGCTGTTGGTACCCCCAGGGGGATGTTGGTACCCCCAGGGGGCTGCTGGGTACCCCCTGGGGGCTGTTGGTACCCCCAGGGGTATGTTGGTACCCCCAGGGGGCTGCTGGGTACCGCCTGGGGGCTGCTGGGTACCCCCAGGGGGCCGCTGTATAACCCCTGGGGGGTGCTGTATAACCCCTGGGGGGTGCTGTATAACCCCTGGGGGGTGCTGTATAACCTCTGGGGGCTGCTGTATATACTGCTGAGGCCTGTATACCACTGGGGCTGCTGTATATACCACTGGGGCTGCTGTATATACCACTGGGGCTGCTGGGG
This sequence comes from Allobates femoralis, assembly GCA_033576535.1. Taxonomy (NCBI): domain Eukaryota; kingdom Metazoa; phylum Chordata; class Amphibia; order Anura; family Aromobatidae; genus Allobates; species Allobates femoralis. Next base: position 172,303,132 of record JARQOC010000006.1, read on the forward strand.
CTCCTGTATACTACCACTGGGGCTGCTGGGGCTCCTGTATACTACCACTGGGGCTGCTGTATACTACCACTGGGGCTGCTATATACTACCACTGGGGCTGCTATATACTACCACTGGGGCTGCTATATACTACCACTGGGGCTGCTATATACTACCACTGGGGCTGCTGTATACTACTGCTGGGGCTGCTATATACTACCACTGGGGCTGCTATATACTACTGCTGGGGCTGCTATATACTACCACTGGGGCTGCTGGAGCTGCTATATACTACCACTGCGGCTGCTGTATACTACCACTGGGGCTGCTGGGGATGCTATATACTACCATTGGGGCTGCTGTATACTACCACTGGGGAGGCCTGTATACCACTGGGGGGGACCTGTATACCACACTGCTGGGGGCTGTATACCTGTGCTGGGGTCCACCCTCGGCTTATACACGAGTCAATAGGTTTTTCCAGATTTTTGGGGCAAAAGTAGGGGGGTCGGCTTATACACGGGTCGGCTTATACACGAGTATATACGGTATTTAATTGAACCACTTTTTTTTAATAATGATAATTGCAAGTTCATCTTACAGATTCATGCCATTATATTTTAGACAGATGAATTTTTTGTTTAAATTTGACTATTTTATATTCTTCTATCATGATTCCATAAGAATTTAACATTACTATAATATTTAATATATAAAGCTGAGTGTATGTATGTATGTATGTATGTATGTTGACTAAAGGAATTTCCACCATCACATCTAACAATCACAACGTTTTGCACACACCATTTACTGAGGGAATGTCTATAACTATGTTTTGAGGGGAAATTTTAACAAAAAAGGCCTGTTTACTGCTTGTGTGTGTATGTATGTCCATTATGCACCCATATATGGTAACTGTACACCCATATATGGTAATATTGCCCATAAATGGGAATAGGAATGTGTCCTTCATGACAGTAGTGGGAAATCAGATTTATGAAACTATATTAGCCCATGCGTAAAAACATGCCCCAAGCAGGAAATGCCAGTATACTGTAGGAGGCCACACACAGCCCCCAGTATACTGCAGGAAGTTGCACACAGCCCCCAGTATACTGCAGGAGGCTGCACACAGACCACGGTATACTGCAGTAGGACACAAACAGCCTGCAGTATACAGCAGGAGGCCACACAAAGCACCCAATATACAGCAGGAGGCCGTACACAGCCCCCAGTATACTGCAAGAGGATGCACACAGCCCTCAGTATGCCGCAGGGGGCCACACAAAGCCCCCAGTGTACAGCAGGAAGCTGAACACAGCTCCCAGTGTACCACAGGGGTGCACACAGCCCCCAGTATACAGCTGGATGCCGCATACAGTCCGAGTATACAGCAGGATGCCACAGGTTACTATTCCAGGTAATGCCAGGTTCTAAAGCTAATACTCTATATAATCCAATATTTCTTATTATTACTAGTTCATTGATACTATGTAATAGAACTACGTTCAATGACTATATGTGACACATAAATAGGTATATTTATGTTTTCCCCAGCTCCAGTTCTCAAGCACCAAAAATGGTGCATGTTTTCAGGATTTCCTTAGCATTGCTGCGAAGCTAGTCACTACAGTATCAAGGTGACACAGAATGTTAAGAGTCTCAACAAACAGACTAAGATGACACAGTCACAACTTTCTGAGATAGAGACAACAGAGCTTTCAGGAAATCTGTAGTGAGATCCAAGAGAGGTCACACAGTACATCAGGGGAACCCAGATATGTGGTCAAAAAAAGGTCAAGGTCAGATATACCAGGTGTATGAGACTAGGATCCAGGGAATAAACAAATGTTTATACAGGTAACAGTCAAGGTGACAGAAAATCAGGCAAAGAGAAATTAAGGTTAGTTTGGGTCAGAAAGCTCAAAAATGTCACTCCTTCCTTTCTGAGCCCTGCTGTGCAACCAAACATTGTTTTCCCACTACATATGAAGTATCAGCATACTCAGGAGAAATTGTACATTTTGGGGTCATTTTTCCTGTTGCCCTGGTGAAAATGGAAAAAAAATATTTTTTTTTTCCACAAAAACTTTTTTTAGCTTCATTGTTTCATTTTCACAAACGCAACAGGATAAAATGGACACAAAACAATGTGTTGGGCAATCTCTCCTAAGTATGCTGATATCCCATATGTGGCGGAAAATTACTTTTTGGGAGCACAGCAGTGCTCGGAAGGGAAAAAGCACCATTTGACTTTTTGAAGTGCAAAAGTAGCTGAAATTGTTAGTGGACACAATGTTGCATTTGGAGAGCCCAAACAGGGGAGCTTCCCCACAAGTCACCTAATTTTGGAAACTTGATCCACAAAGGATCTTAGCTAGATTTGTGGTGAGCACTTTGAACCCCCAGGTGCTTTACAGAATTGTATAACGTTGAGCCGTGAAAATGGAAAACTACATTTTTTTTCATAAAAAAAATATTTGTTAGCGCAAAAATTTTCATTTTCACAAGGGCAACAAGAAAAAATTGATCTAATTTTTTTGTGCCATCTCTCCTGAGTATGTTGCTACCCCATATGCATTGGGAAATTACTGTTTGGGAAAACAGTAGGTCTCAGAGGAAAAAGCACCATTTGATGTTTTGAATAGAAAATTGGCTGGAATAGTTAGCTGATACTTTGTTGTGTTTGAAGAGTCCCTGCAGTGCCTAAGCAGTGGAATCCCCCACAAGTGACCCCATTTTGATAGCTAGACCGCTTACAGAATATATCTAGATTTGTGCTGTGCACTTTAAACCCCCACAAGCTTCACAGAATTTAAAACATTTCAGCTGCGAAAATGAAAAAATACTTTTATCTAACAAAAATGTTTTAGCCTCAATTTTTTTCATTTTTACAATGGCAACAGGATTAATGTAGAGCACAAAATTTGTTGGACATCTTTTTCTGAGTACACTGATAACCCATATGTGGTGAAATGTTGTGACGTTGTTGGTAACACTACCACCCTTTCCATTTTCAGATTTGTGAACCTCATGGCGATTGGTTTAATTTTTGTAGTTTTTTCTTCTTTTTTTACCCTGGTGTCCCCAGTTCCCTTGAGTTATACTTATAATATTTTATGCTTCATTTAGTTATTCACTAACAGTTGTGGATGTGTATAACATGTATGTTCATGATGCTATTATATAATTACCTGGTCTATATAATCTAATAGGTGTATATTGGCTTGCAGTTGACAGTATACTTTCATTCTTCCTTCATTTTCTTATATTTCAACTATGTTTGTGGCATATTTACTCTTCTTCAGAGAAGTTCATTATATTCCTCATAGCTACAGTCCCTTTTCTTTTGACTTATGAATAATGTTGCTAACCCTCCTACATTAATTATTAATACCTAATTATAGCTTCTTTCAGGCTATGCTTTGATTTAATATGGGACAACCCATACTTAGGTATTTTTTTTTATCCTATGTATCTGTTCTATTACATTACTCAGTGGCCTTGACATGCAGAGGTTTATACATTGTTGACTGATTTTATTTTTGAAGCATGCTTGTAAGTGCTATTGTATAATGCCTAGACTTACATATTCCTATCCACTTGTCTTGCGTTAGACTCCAGAATACTCTTCAAATGCACATTCAGCTGAAGCAGGGTTTGAAGTTAATGGATCCTTCTCCCGTATGGGCCTGTTCGCAGTCACAGAGTTACGCTTCGGCCATTTCCTGTTGAAGTGTAAATGTCAATTCATTGAAAAGAAAAACAATACTGCACTTCTTGTTAATGATGGCTCACATAGCAGCTAAGATAATGCTTTTTTTTGCCATATGACTTTTCTCACATTTTTCTGTGCTTTTTGAAAACTGCATTTTATGGCTGTGTAGGCAACTCCAGCAGCTGATAGGGAGCAATGCAATGTGATAGCAGAGAAAGGGCAAGAGAGGTCATGAGCTTTGTGGGGAGCCAGCAGTGAATAGGTTAACAAAGATGACAGATCAGTGAAGCTTGTACCAAGGAAAGAGGAGTTTGCAGTGATCCTGACATTATAATATTTTATCTGATACATTGTTTCCTTACTAGCTGAAGTCAGGATTGAGGCCACGACCCTTTACCTTATGTGGTTACATGCCTGTATTCAGTGTGAAGATGGATGTGACTGATAATAAACATATGTCAGGTTCAGACACAATGTAGAGGGGACACTTTGTGGAAGGTTTATAAATGGTTTTCAACCAGAATTTTCTTCTAAAGTATATTTGAAAGTTTATGAAAATCACTTGCTCTACATTATTATTAAATAAAAATGTAAACAGCGGTTTAACCTGTTACTCATTTTATTCATTTTGTTTGTTTTAGCTCAAATGTTTTGCATATTAACCAATTAATTTTTTTGATTAAATTGCCTGTGCAAATTTTGACCTCAGCAAGCAAGATATTTGAAAAATAGTACTGACCTCAAATGCTTGTTCTTGGAAATAATGTAACTATTTTGTATAAAAACAGCATTCGTCCAATGTTATCAAAGTATTGGTACATTGGCAGAGATTTGATCGAGGACACCTTCTCTTAAATAACATTTTAATAACTTTTTAGTCAACAAATGGATAAGGTGAGCTCATAAAAAGTTAATTTTGTTTAGCCATTTTTTTCTAAGCATCATCACACTACTGGATTTACTGCAGCATGTGTTTAGTGTTTGACTTTTGGCATATTACATGTAAATAGATAAAGATACAGCAATAATTCATTGCATAAGCAATTCAGCGCTATCTAGAAATGAACATAACATCTGGACAGTCTCCACATGATTCTCAGCGCAGTCAGTAAAACTCATCAGTCTTGTGTAATGAAGCACACCTATATTGAGCAGAAATGCCCAGGTGAAGGGCTCCCTATTGTGTCCTAATGTTTAAAACACACACTCCAACAAATGGCCAGTAAACCAGCACGCGGATCACTCTGGCACAAAACTGCAATTATCTCTCTGCTGGCCATGTCAACCTTTTATATTGTGAATAAATTAAGAGTCCCAGGTTGCATTAATGTAGCATAAGACCGCACTGTCATGAAAATATTCTGCTTCCCCAGATTAGCTTACTGTCAGTAATCTTGTTTAATGCCTGTAATGTCTTTTGTTCATTTAAGTGTTTACACATATTTATTTTTCTGCCAAATAATCAAGCAGCTTCAGCAGTTAAAAGATTACAATAAAATTCAGAAGGTTGTCACGGCAACTGTTCCAAGTGAAGGCCGACAGATCTTTGTCATTTTTATTGCATCATCACCCGGATGGAATATTCTAATTTTCTTTCTTAATATCTTCGAACAGCTGCAGACAGTTAAAAATCTGCATCACCCAGATTTACCCAGCAGCACTGAAGGGGTAAGGATATAAGTCAAGGATGCAAACTAAATCTTGTACCATGCTGCATATTTTACAATACATCTGAAACATTATTGTATGTGTATTTAAAGTGTGAATGTCATTTCATTGAAAAAACAAACAAAACAACACTGCACTGGTTGTTAATGATGGATCACATAATAACAAAGATAATGTTTTTTTGGGTCATATGACTTATTTTCTCAACTTTTTTGTGCGCTTTTAAAAACTGCATTTTATGGCTTTGTAAGATGTGGCCAGCAGCTGATACGGAGCAGTGCAATGTTATAGCAGAGAAAGGGCAACAGAGATCCTGAGGTGTGTGGAGAGTCAGCAGAGAAGAAGCCAATGACAGATCAGAAGCTTGGCAAGGAAAGAGAAGTTGCAGTGATCCTGACATCCTGACATTGCACAATAACTGTGCTTTAGCCTCAGGTAATCTGATACATTGTCACCTCATCAGCTGCAGTCAAGAGCTTGCACACAGTGTAGGTCCCGCCCATTCCTTATATGGTTATGTGGTCATATTCAGTGTGAAGATGGATCTAACTGAGAATGAGCATATGTCTGTTTCACACACAGTCTAGTAGTGGGTACATCTTGTTGAAGGTTTATTAATAGTTTTACACCATATTTCACATATAAGTTCATAAAATCTCTTGCTCTACATAATTAATAAATAAAAATTTAAACTGTGGTAACACTTTAAATTTCGTTCTGTAAAACATAATAACTGCACCCCAATGCAAAAAAATAAATTAATCATATATTACTATATCACAAATTATAATATTGGCATTATCATCTGTGTTATAGAGGATTCATAGCCCATCTTACTGCTTCCTTTATACCCTTGAAGTTATGTTCCTCACCTTTAGGCTACGTATTTGATGCGTTTTTAATGTCATTTGAGAAATCAGCATCAATATCTGCAGTAGTATTATGAAGCCAGAAAGTCTATGAGAGGGTGCTGTGCCAACGCTGCTTTTTCTTGTGTATTTGGTGCAGATTTTGGATGCAGAAAAATCTGCAGCATGGGAATTCTTGATCCATTTTTTTACAGTGTTTTTCAGTACTGGTCATTGACTTAATTATAACATACGCAAGGAGAAAAAATGCACCAAGTACGTGAGAAAAATGGACTAAAAATGTTTGTGTTTATTGGTCCATATTTCTACAACAAGGTGCATAGTGGCTCAGAAAATTTCAGCCCAAAATACGCAGCATGGGCACATAGCCTTTCTGGCTTCAATCAATGTGTTCTCACAATGCATTTGACATATGATAGCTTAGTTATTATTACACGAGAGCGAGAACTGTCGGTCAAACAACCTAACCAGCTTTAAGATAAATGTATTATCAGAAAGCTACCTAATGTCTAAATCAGGATTTTATCTTTAATTTACTTTTTTTTTAATTCATATTTTTTTCCATACTACAATTTGTTTAAAAAGAAAAATTAGAAATCTTGCAGTTTTGACACTCACTGGCAGCTGGGGATATTTTAGACTCCTACTTACTGTTGTTTACAGAGCAGTTTTCAGAAGTCTCATTATTCACAGGCAAGATTATAGTGACAGTAACATCTCTACACATAGCTGATAATTAGAAATGAGAGAATAAATTCACAGGAATCCAGTCTATCCATTGGAGGAATGCAGATTGTCGACAATCTGTGACTGCTAAACAGAAGGCCTGAAAATCACCTTACGGCGATGTGCACACGTTCAGTATTCGATGAGTTTTTTGCCTCAGGATTTGTAGACAAAACCAGGAGTGGAGCAATCAGAGGAAAAGTCTAAGTATGTCACACTAGGTGATCTGGCCTGCAGGTGCACGCTCGCTTCGACATCGCAGGCCAGCTGTCACACGGCACAACGTTGCCGTGACGCGGCGGCGATGGTGGCGGAGCCATCGCTCGCTGGGCTGGGCTCAGCCCAGCAAGCGATGGCTCAGAATGCTGCGATATAGCTGGATCGCGCCGCAACAGTGTCAGACGGTGCGATCCAGCCTAATCGCTGATCGCAGATTGACAGGTTTTGAACATGTTCATAAACTGTCAACTGCGACCACGATAATTTGCAGTTGTGTCGCGCTGTCACACACCGTGACGCATTGCAATATCGCCCGCGACATCGCTGTTGCGTCACTTTTCGGCGATGTCGCGGCGACATCGCCTGTGTGACACTACCTTATAGAAACACCTGCACACTTCTGTATTTAATGATCCACTCTGGTTTTGGCTACAATCCTGAGGTAAAAAATCATCATTACTCAATGTGTGCACGTGGCCTACCTCCTGCATTCCTGGCTCTTTTTTTAATTAGCTATGTTGGAGTGACATCATCATTGTTGCCTCATGCACACATGACATCATAAGAGCCAAGTAATAAAAAAAAAGAGCAAGAAATGGAGGGGATATGGAAATTCATAGAGCTACCTTTCAGTGGTTAAAAATTAATAAGCTGGATGAGGGTTAGGAGGCCTACAACTTGATTCACCTATCTCTATGGATAATACAGGTTCCACCATTCACAATAGGTTGTTTAAAGGTGCCGTCACACACAGCAATTTTGCTAGGCAATTTCACTGGCAATTTGCTGGTTGCAGTGAAATCATGGACACATTGTTCCATTTGTACACAGCAACAAGATAGAACAATATGTCCATGATTTCACTGCAACCAGCAAGTTGCAAGTGAAATTGCATGCAATGTTGCGACGTGTAAAGCTACCTAAGGGTCTAAGGGCCCTTTCACATCTGCGTTTTTCGTAATTCGCGGCAGATGCGGTGAAAAAAAACGCATCTGCGCGTTTACGCATAACCGTTCACTTGCGGCGCGGTTGCGGTTTTTTCTATGCAAAGTATAGGCGTACTTGCGGCAGGTGCGGCAAGTGCGTTTTGCACTTGCGGAGGTGCGGCCGCGAAAAAACCGCAGTAAGCCGCGGTTTTTTTCGCGGCCGCACCTGCCGCAAGTGTAAAACCGCACTTGCCGCACCTGCCGCAAGTATGCCTATACTTTGCTAGAAAAACGCAACGGCGCAAGTGGACGTTATGCGGCAAACGCGGCAGATTCGGTTTTTTCACCGCATCTGCCGCGAATTACGAAAAACGCTGATGTGAAAGCACCCTAAGTCATTCTATTGCTGATAATGTAAATGTGGCTTTGCAGAAAGAATATAAAGAATGAAAAATCAAATTTCAATGTATGACTATTTATTCATTGAATTAGTGGGGGTCCTGGCTGCCAGAACACCATATGCAATGTTGCTTTATCTTATAACGTGACAAAATATACTTTAATATTAGGATATTTCTGCTATTCCTCAGACGAGTATTATAATTGGGGCAGACACAGTACTTCTGTACCTACACATGGATTTCTTGGCAATATGACAGCAAACAAAAAGGTTTTCTTTTTTTAGAAACTTAAATTAGCCTTTACTGTATTAAGATCTAAACTATGAGAAGCAGAACAACACATAACTACAAACTTCTGTTCTTTTTAAAGTATTAAACCAACCTCTTTCAACAGAATCTACAGCATTCGGACATCCAAAATGTGAATCAAATAAATACTTCTTTCCTGACAGTTAAAACCAAATATTAAAGGATTGTAAAAATGTGGAACACATTTCCCAGATAGAATACACAGCAATACATCAGCCTGTTCCTCAGGCAAACAAGGGATTATTGTATTGATTGGAATGGCTGCTTCTCATCAGTATGTTTGCATGACAGAGTCAATCGAGTTCATAAAACAGAAGGAATTGATCGGGACTGAATTGGTATTTTTATATAGTGAGATGAAATCAGTGTCTTTGTATAACCTTTCGGCTGGACTGGTCAACTCTTTCTCAATTAGAGAATTAACCCAGTCTGTGTAAAATACACATGCGTTTGTTATAAGGCATATTGTGCCCTTAAACACTAAGTAGATTTATTATATATATAAAAATTATAGAAGGTTTAAATCCCTTAACTTGAAAGCAGTCTGTCATGATCTCCATTCTGTTCTTGTTTGTTACTATTGTTGTGGAAGCTCTCAGTCTGTGCTGCAATCACCTGTGTTTACTTTCCTCTAATAAGGCCTCTATTTAAGCAGGCATGCCTCTGCATTCAGTGTCAATTGTACACTTGCCTTTGCCTGTGTAGGTTTGATCTTCAAGGGTCGGGAAGGGGTTAAAGAAAGTGCGATTGAAAAAAAGATGATTAAATAAATCCTGTGCCATAGCAAGATCAGCAATTGCATGACCATTACCAGCCTAACCATCTCTAGTGTGCTCTGGCACATTTCATCAAAGCTAATTTGAGAGCACTAGAGATGGGCAACCCGCCAATGTTCAGGTTCGGTGGACCTCTCAGACTTTAAATTAAGTCAAAGTTTCGGGGTCGAACATGACTCGACCTAGAGTCCGAATCCAAAACCCAGACTATAAATTTATGGGATGGGGCAGGGACTGTAAAAAGGAAAATAGTTATTAAATGGCAGAATCATACTTACCCGCATACCCCACTTGTACATATGAACTGCTCATTAACTTCCTGGATATTCACTGCAGAAAGACCCAACAGCGAATCACAGACACTGTTACCGAGAATGGGCATCTGTGATTGGCTGTTGGAGTAATGTGGAAACTGTTCATACATTCTAGATGCTAGAATTTATGAGCTGGTTTTATCCAATAGATGCCCAATCTCTGTGACAGCATCTGTGATTGGATTTTGTGCCCCTCATCTATTAACTGACATACAAGTCCTGTGAAAATAAATACAGAATTTAAAAACATTTGCCAAGAGCTTGGCTGTATTTTTGATTAACAGCGCAAATAAAGTGGACAGCTATGAGCTTCAACCCCCAGCTGCCTGGCTTTGCCTTGTCTGGCAATCAAATACAGTGAAGCCCAATATTTCTTTTTATTTAAATAAGTATTTTCAAAACATTTATGGACTTTGCTCTATTTTTGATCTGGCAATCAAAGGTAAATCAGGAAGGTAAATCACAGGCTGCTGGTGGCTAGGATTCTCAGCATGGTAAGGCCCAAGCATTCTGGGTCCCCTGCACTGAAAATCGCAGCCCAGAGCCACTCCTGAAAACTATGCATTCTTTCATAGTGCCATTTTCAGGTGCTTTATCTGGCTCGTCCAGCAGCCCTCATAGCAGTAGCATGCTGAGTAATAAAGTGGTTAACTCAACTTTGAATTGGCAGCTAGCACTAAGGCTGAAATTCATAGTGTAAGGCCAATATTAGACCCAACCACTATGAATTTATAGTATACAGTAAAAAAAAAAACAACACCAAGAAAAAAAATGTTTTATCTTTTAATTACCAAAAAACAAACTCTCTGATGATAAATTCACAGGCATTCAGCTCTGCTACATTTTTGCTACATCGTAAGTTAGTGAGAGAAGCGCTCACTATACATCTGGGATCCATGCGGCTTGATACTCTTCATGGGATCACCGAGTTAACCACAGATGCTGCACAGCTGTGAACATAGATGATCTTTCTCATGGCACCCAGTTGTCAGTGTTAACCTACAAGTCTGTTCATAAAGATATAGTAGAGCTGAAAATGTTCACCTGTGGATTTATTTACCAGCTTCTTCAGCATGCACTAGTTCACACCAGCCTGTTTCTTGGATGTGCTAAACAGTATTTTTTTTTTTATAATTGTAGCATACTGCATTCTGATGGAGTACTCGGCCCACCAGTCAAAGGTGTGTTAATTATCATTATAGCTCAATCCTACCTACCCTCTAAATTTTAGGTTTTTAGCCCTGGTAGAGGCATTTAAGGATAAGGTACCAACAACAAGGTATGCCTTGTTGCTGGATGTTGGGCATATCATGAATTGGTTGACTTGTGTACCAAGTAACTCATTTTTAACCTACTTTCTATGGCAGTAATGCAGTCCCAAATTCCTTATATTTAATAGTTGTTTAGTATAGCATTTCAGTGTGCAGCTGTATTCACTTTATATGTATGTATCAGTTTATTCAGCATGCACCAGTTCACACCTCTGTTTCTTGGATGTGCTTATCAGTATTTTTATATTTGTAGTATAATACATTCTGATGGAGCACTCCGCCCACCAGTCAAAGGCAATTTAGTTATTATTTGTAGCTGAAGCCTACATGCTCTTTAAATTGTAGATTCTTAGTCCAGGTAGAGGCATTCAAGAATAGGGTACCAATAAAGGGGTACACCTTGTCGCTGGCTGTTGGGCTTTTTACAAATTGGACAAATTGTGTACTAAGTACTTCATTTTTAACCTAATTTCTATGGTAGAAATGCAATTTAAAATTCCTTTTATTCATAACATTAGAGTGTGCAGCTATATTCACTTCAATTGTATCTACCACTCCTTAACAATTTCTTTATGAGGCCTTTCTCTACGTGTCTGCCAGTGTGCATTTGAATCCCTCCTCCTACTTTTTGGCAGACCAGCATTAGTGCATAGGTTATACTAGTCTAGGAGAGACACTTCTTAACAATATGAAAAAAACATTCTGAGGCCATGCTCTATGTGTCTTCCAGGTTGTAATGGCATGCCTCCTGCAAATGTTTAGCAGCCCTTGTGTGAGGACACAGCATTTTTTAATGTGTCTCATGGGTTAATATTCTTAATTTGGCCAATCGTATTGTTCTGTTGTTTGTTAAGTCATTGTTTCCTATCAGACTACGCTGAGCCTCCATTGTACTAGTGTAAGGATTGCTAATTAAATGTAAATTCCATCTGCCCCTTCTGTCTACATCATTCAGAGGATAATTATGCAGTCAGAATACAATATACCCTTAGGTGAGGGCTTGATATATAAAAAGGACTGCTTCAGTCACCAGTTGTTCATATGCTATGTGGCCTTAGTTTAGGAATGTTGGTTCCTGCTAGAGGATCACATGGCATATTCATGTCTTTGGCCTTGTAATTTTATCTGTGCCTGCCAGGATAACATAGTGCCTTCATTTGCTACAATACTTCAGCCTAGCAAATTTGGTTCCACCTGCCTAGTTACATGATGTCTTCATATTCTGCATGACCTCCTTCTATGATTCTAGGATTTGGCTGGAAGAAGCCCAGGTTGGACAATTCGATCACCTGGCTACCGACATTTCTGTGCTCGATTAGCTTCCAAAACTTGCCACTATTCCTTTCTCAGTGGGTGCCCACCAAAAGCCGGGTGCTGCTGCTTTGTTGTAGTTGGCCATGGAAGCAGAGAGGCACAAATATTATAATCTCTGGTGAGCCAGCAAAAGGGGCAGACTCTGTTGCCTGTTGCATTGTGTGTTCCTAATGAGTATGTGTTATATGCCCTTGACTATTGTTGATTCAACAAAGTCTTACCATTGTGTGGTTCCCTCACCCTGGGTTGTCTGTGTTGAGTTGTGTTCTGCGAATTTGTAAGGATAATCACACAGAAACAAAAATCGCGACGCAAGATCCGATTTGTATGCAAAGTGAAATAATTCTTTAATTTCGATCAGGTTCAGTACAACAATCAGCTCAATATCAGAAAAATATGCATGTACAAGGGGTAGACAGTTATCGATATGTATCCAGAATTACAGTGATGACTTCAGAAATATTTTATACATGGGGAATATATCGGTGTAGAACACATACATATATAACTCAGTTTAATTTAAAAACTTTGCAGCCTTATGCATAAATATGGAGACTGCCTAATGAATCATTAGCTGAACACAATACTATAATTTAGCAGGTTAGCCGAAGTTGTGTGGTATAAATAAGTGCTCAAGAAATTAAGAAAACAAGATTTTTTATATTAAATTAGCCCTGAATATATATTTCTGGTATGGTCCATATATATAATAATTAGGACTTATCACCATTTGGCAATATAACACCAGAGAAATAGATGACCTATTGGCAATCTAACTGTTCAACTGCACTTAGCCCTTTAGACTTCTTTAACACCTGTTAATTGTATTTAATTGTTCGCTCATACGAATACAGAATGGTAATGCATTCACCATGTCAATCCACAAAGGACAGGCTGCAAGGTTATAGTATCACCCACAGTATAACCCTCAGTAAGGGGTACTTCACACACACAAACTTTCCAGCAATCCCACCAGCGATCTGACCTGTCCGGGATCACTGGAAAGTCTCTCTGGAGTCGCTGGTGAGCTGTCAAACAGGCACACTCACCAGTGACGTTCCAGCGACTCAGCAGCCGTGAGATCGCTGGTAACTATGATAGACACCGTGTAACTAGGCAGCGTGCGCTGCTTACTTACCCGGTGTTTATCATGGTTACCAGCATCCTCCTGCCCTAAGCAGGAGGACGCTAGTAACTATAATAAACACTGGGTAACTAGGCAGCGCGCGCTGCCTAGATACCCGATGTTTATCACGAATACCAGCATCCTCCCACTTAGCGCAGCCTGTAAGCTGGAGGATATAACCAGATAAAGAAAAACGGCAATCTCTACACCATGCTTGTATATAAATGCAATTACTTTTATTATTTGTTTGGAAAACCATCACACTCAATAAAACTCTTCCCCTAAAAACAACTCCAGACAGTGTGAATGCAGGTATACATTTGCAAATTACAGGCTAAATACCATTTAAGATACAATCAATACTTTGTCTGCACAGGAAGGATTATAATACAATCTCCACTACATCTGCTGACATCTAAAGACTGTCCTAGAGGACAGGGATACAAAAGAGTATAATATAGCCATTTTTAACCCTTCACACTGCCCAGCACCTCAACGTTTCGCTCACCGTTCCTGATGAAGCGGTGAGCGAAACGTTGAGGTTCTGGGCAGTGTGGTGCGGTATGGATACTTTCTAACTGGGCACGTTTGCACTTTGTGAGGGGTTAACAATGGCTACATTATATTCTGTTGTATCCCTGTCCTCTAGGACAGTCTTTAGGTGTCAGCAGATGTAGTGGAGATTGTATTATAATCCTTCCTATGCAGACAAAGTATTGATTGTATCTTAAATGGTATTTAGCCTGTAATTTGCAAATGTATACCTGCATTCACACTGTCTGGAGTTGTTTTTAGGGGAAGAGTTTTATTGAGTGTGATGGTTTTCCAAACAAATAATAAAAGTAATTGCATTTATATACAAGCATGGTGTGATTGCTGTTTTTCTTTATCTGGTTATATGGACTGAATAGTGAGACTATGCGGCTGATGATATACGTATTATTATGGACTCTAGAATTTTGTCAGTGATTTATTGTAAGCTGGAGGATGCTGGTAACAATGATAAACACCGGGTAACTAGGCAGCGCGCGCTGCCTAGTTACCCGGCGTTTATCATAGTTACCAGCCTGTGAGGTTGCTGAATCGCTGGTCTTCCGCGGTCACACGTGCGGATGCGTACTGACCAGCGGGAGATCAAGGACCAAAAAATGGTCCTGAGCGACGTGCAGCCACCAGCGACCTCATAGCTGGGGCCAGGTCGCTGGTGCATGTCACACGCTGTGACATCGCTGGAGAGGTCGCTGTGACGTCACAAAACCTGTGACATTGCAGCAACATCGCTAGCGTGTGAAGGTACCTTAACAGGTAATGATATAGTCCTCAATATGAGGTTATCCTATGTATGCCACCATAGTGGAACTCCAAGTGTTTATATCCAAAATGGGGGGAATTCTAATAAAAAATCAATTAATTGAAGCCAGGTTTCAGTTGGCTTTAAAGCTGCACTGCCTGTCCCACGTCCTTCACACATGCGAGCCGTGCGCCCCAATAGGCATAACGGCCTATCCTTCGTCAGGGGGCCAATGTCGATAACTGTCCACCCCTTGTACATGCAAGTTTTTCTGATGTTGAGCTGAGCACATGTTGTACTGAACCTGATCTAAATAATATAATTTTTTCACTTTGTATACAAATCGAATCTTGAGTTTCAATTTTTCTTTCTGTATGGTTAACATTGTGTGCGACTGATCCATGATGATAATAGTCCGATATGAGCCACATACATGAGGCACCCATTATGTAATTTAACACCCTAGAGGTGTGTGGTGAAATGTTCTCTATATTGTGGCAAATAAATATATGGTACATTTTAATTTTTATGGGTAAGCAGTTTGGGCTTTTAGTGGGATAAATCCTGGTCCACACAGTTTTTCTAAAGGTGGCCGGGCCAGCAGGTGAGAGCACGTAATGTCCCCTGTAATTCCACACCTTGCACATAATGCATAGAATTTAACAGTTAGGAGTCCAACTTCTCAGAATTAAGGAAAAACGTTTTGCTGAGACCTTCTTCTCTCCGTCTTCCAGGGTGTATTTGCGTTCCTCCTTCTATTTTTTCTAGTCCATGCATATAGTCCATAGGTTATACTAATCTAGGAGTCCCACTCTCAATATTGTGAAAAATATTCTGAGGCCTTCCTTTACGTGTCTTCCTGGGTGTATTTGCGTTCCTCCTTCTATCTTTTTGGCAGCCGTTGCATTTAGTGCATAGGCTTTATGATCCAGGAGTCCCACTCTTATTATTGGGGAAAAAAATTCTGAGGCCTTCCTCTACGTATATTTCATGGTGTTTTGGAGTACCTCCTTTAAATTTTCAGCAGCCCATCCACATAATGCATAGGCTTTAATACTCCTTAATAATGGGGAAAAATAAATGCTGAAGCCTTCCTCTATGTGTCTTCTAGCAGTATTTGAGTCCCTTCTTCTATTTTTAGTAGCCCTTGTATATAGTGCAAAGGTTTTACTAATCCAGGAGTCCCACTCTCAATATTGTGAAAAAGAAAATTCTAAAGGCCTTCTGTTACGTGTCTTCGGCTGGGGTCAGACTGACGTTTTCTTCCTATTTTAATGACATGCACTTAAAACTTTTAAGTTTTCCCAAAAGGGCATAGCGTTAAAGCTATGCGCTTCGGTAGAACGCTGCCTCTAGTTACCCGATGTGTTCCATGGTTACCAGCCACACACAAAGCTACTCGGACTTCGCTTTAGCTGAGCGCACAGAAAACATTGCAAACAAGGTGTTATGTGCGCTCAAGTAAAGCACAGTCCGAGCAGCTTTGTGTGTGGCTGATAACCATGGAACATCGGGAAACTAGGAGCAGCGTTCTCCCAAAGCGCATAGCTTTAACGCTATGCCTAGGGTCACACATAAGCCCTGGATACGTTATTTGCATCAGTTTTTCAACTTTAGAATTCTAAGACCAAAAACTGATGCTGTTAACGGATCCCGGACTCAAGTGTGTCTGCTCTGCTATGGGTTTTTCACGAGGACCAAAAAATGCTGCAAGAAAATAAACATGGCCCATAAACAAAATATCATTGATACATCTCTCAAAAAATTCCTTATAAAAAACCAACCAGCCACACCATTCATGTACCATCTGCCCAAAATACATAAGAGGCTCAATAACCCTCCTGGTATGCCTATCATCTCGGGAATTAATTCATTGACTAGTAATTTAGCAATGTATATAGATAAAAAGCTTCAAAAATATGTCATAAATCTACCCAGTTTCCTAAAAGACTCGACAGAACTGATAAAAACCTTGAAAGATATCAAATGGAAAGATTCCTTTATGTTGGTCACTATGGATGTCACCAACATCAGGCATGAGACAGGAGTCATGTGTGCAGAATTTTATTTGAAGAAAGACCTAGAAATGGGGGATGCAACCATTGATTTTGTACTGGATGGACTAAAATTCATACTCGATAATAATTTTTTCACTTTTGAAGGTGACATGTATCATCAGACCTATGGAACAGCCATGGGGTCTAAAACAGCGTGTTCATACGCAAACCTATTCATGGGTATGTTTGAAAGACTCTATATTAATAAGAGTAATGATGATGGTCTAGTGATATATAAACGTTTTATAGATGATATATTCTTCATATGGGATACCGAGAAGGGAGATTTACAAGGTTTTTTGAATGAAATCATGACCAACAATTGGGGCCTTGAATTTGAACCCACTGTGCATAAAACCACTATAAACTTTTTGGACCTAACGATTTTTATCCAAGACTCTGAAATATGCACCAAAACATATTTCAAGTCAACGGACAGAAATTCGTATATAAACTTCGCCAGTGGCCATTATACCAAATGGCTCCGGAACATTCCTTCAAATCAATTCTTGAGAATAAAAAAAAATTGTACAACAGATGAAGATTACAGAGAACAATCTGAGATCTTGGAAAGAAAATTTTAAGTCAGGGGTTACCCTAGCAAACTAGTAAATAAAGCACAAAAAGGGAGCAGCAGAGTACCCCAAAATATTCTCCTGCAACCTAAGAAAAAACAGCAGACAGATAAAGATTTTTCCCTGAATTTCATCACAACATATAACAAATATCATAAAAACATCAGAAAATGCCTCACCACACACTGGCATTTACTCAAAAAAGATCCCATCTTAAGGTCCATCATCCCTAACACACCCGGTATTACATATAGGAGAGCCCCCAATATTAAAAACGTGGTAGCTCCCAGCCGTCTGAGAGATAGATTCACCACCAAAAAAAGTGAGCCAACCACCATCATGACAAAAAGGTGCAACAGGAAGAAATGTCTGTGCTGCAGGAATATTCAACAGAGATCAAATATCACATCCTCTACCACACAAAAATCCTGATTTCGATTGACGCATTTGGGTGACTCAACTCTTTATGGGTTCACCTTCCTTTGAGTATTTCATAGGTCATTGGGACCATCATAAGTCTATATTCCTCTATTTATGGAATTAGTCAATAACCATGGAATAAATTCTATTTTCCTATATAGATTTATTCCTCCCAACCTAGGTTGAGGCTCCCTGATGCTGAGGGTCTCACCTTTGGATCCCATACCCACATAGTGGATGAATTGGGATTTTGCATTAAAGTCTTCTCTGCTCAAGAGAGACTAATATTTTATAACATTCTGCCTGGTTTATTTTTCAGGTTCTACGGTCTTACAATGTGGGGAAAAGCTTGACCATTTAACCAATCCTTCCTTTTTTATAGGTCTCTTAACCTATATTTCTTCCTCTAGGTATGCAGTCCCTGCTCCTCATATGTATTCATGAGTGGCTTCGCCTTGTTCATTATGTCAATTTCTCCCTTAATATTAACATACAGATTTTATAATTATAACAAGTTCACATATCTCGACATCATCCCTCCATTTCCTCCTCACCCTCAGCCCTCTTCCGTTCCTTGATCTTCCCCTCCTCTTTCCAACTTTTCCATTTTTCCACTTCTCTTTCCTTACTTCCTTTAATTTCTATTGTCTAACTCCTCAAAAACTAAACCATACCTGTACAGGTTCAGGTTGTTATAGGTTGTTCCTTTCTTAAGCTAAATTCCTCTATTATGATATGCCTAAACTGCTTTAGTATTTCAGCACGACAACTTACGTAATTTTTGTCCCGCAGCAAACTGACTTGGACTTTTGTCACCAACATTATCCATTGAGCACTTTAGTCGACCATATCATATCCCAATAATGCTAATCCTAATTGGTTTGTCATCTCTTAACGTGACTATTCTCTTATTTAATTGTTGACTCTTTCATATTCAGTAGTGGTGCAGTCTTCCAGCAGATCCTATTGCATTAACATGTCATTTGTACATAATATAATTCCTTCTTGTTTCCAAATCCTCAGGCTCATTCCCACAACCTGTCTTAAATCAATTTTACTCATCAAGTGTGACGCTTGTAAGACAACCTCATTTAAGGGTTAAACCTCACCTCTCTCACGGTGTAATAAGCGCTACCTGCTATCCTACAATTGCAGCATCGGCTTTGCATTTTGGCTCCTGACTGGCCGTTCTGCGCATGCGCGATCGTCGCTTAGCGACGATAAACACACATTGAGCCTCCCTATTCCATTAAGTCATGGCACTTCCGGCTTCGTGTTTACACGCCGGACATTCACCGCGCGCATGTGAGCGGCATTGTATAGTAATTTGAACCACTCTTAAGGGACACAGGCGGACCTAACCATGGCTCCTTCCCTTTGAGGAAGCCATCACATTAGGCGGCGACACTCGTTGGGTGTCAGGGCACTTTTGGCTATGTGCCCCCCTTCTCCCCTATGGACTAATGGTGATTATTAACCCTTTGTATACAGGTATTAATATGGATTATTTGCTATAACTAGTGTTTTGGGTTAATTTTCAACAAATCCAGATTGTCATGTAGTGAAACACACTAAGTGAGCTCCAACATTGAGAAAATGGCGATGAGGGCAAATGGCCTGTTCTTATATGGCACAGACATGTGATATACCCAGTCAATGACAGAAGCCCTTGCGTGCAAAAAGTGCTATTTGCTTTATGGGTGCTGACTAGATGCCAGATAGACCAACCACAGTAATTGTGGGAAAGAAACAAAAATAGAGACATGCGCTTATCTCTGGTAAGTAATCTGACATGAGTCCCAGACACCTGTCGAATCGAATCAGCCAGATTCTTGCCAAATTTAAAATTTGCGAACATGTTCAAGCAAAATTCACTCTCATTTCCTCTGCAATTCAGTGGAGGCTATGGTGAAGAATACAGCATTACTCAATGAATGAGATTCGTGCTCTGTCCATAAGTGGTTACTCACTGAGGTCACCTGAGGTCACCGTTTAGGTAACCATGGTATCCGCCTTGTTTAGCCATCACCATGGTTACCAGAATGGTGACCTCAGGTGAACTCAGGTCACTCTCAGCCCCTGTGTTCACTCTCTGCCCCTTCAAAGGTGCTCTGTTCCATCCTTTGCTCACAGTCATGTGGTGGTGGCATGAGGAAGAACACGGTGCCATGAGGAACCAGTGCAGTTCCTCAGTTGATGGGCTGTGGTGTGAACAGGCTTTGGGCAGAGATAGCTGTGGGTGAGCAGAATTCAGGGTGAGTCGTGAGTGGGTTGAGCGGGCCGAGAGAGGAGTGGGGCAAGTGAGCCAAGTGATGAGTGGGGCAAGCAGTGAGAAGTGTGAGCAGGCTGGGTAGTGAGCAGGCTGAGTGGTGAGGAGGGTGAGTGAGGGGGGCAAGTCCAGTGGTAAGTGATGTGAGCTGGGTGAGCACGGGCTGAAGAGGATGTACGTGGACTGAGGGGGATGTACACAGGCTGATTGAGGTGAGTGCGGGCTGATGAGTGGTGAGTGCAGACTGAGCGTGCATGAGTATGGCCTGAGCAGGTATGATTAGGGGTTAAGCAAGGGTCAGTGTGGCCTGAGTGAGGTTGAGTGTGGCTTGAGCAAGGGTGAGTGTGGCCTGAGAGAGGGTGAGTGCAGGCTGACCAGGGGTGAGTGCAGACTGAGTAAGGGTGAGTGTGGCTTGAGTGAGTGTGGCCTGAGCAGGGTAAGTGCAGGCTGAGTGATGGTGAGTGTAACCTAAGTGAGGGTGTATGCAGCCTGAGCGAGGGTGAGTGCAGCCCGACAGGGGGAAAGTGCAGCCTGACAAATAGTGAGTGCGGCCTGAGCAAGGGTGAGTGCGGATGGAGCAAACGTGAGCACAACCTGAGCGGGGGTTAGTATGGCATGAGCAAGGTTAAGTGAGGCCTGAGTGGGGGGGTGTTTGGGCTTAGGGGGGTAAGTGCTGCCTAAGTAGGGGTTAGTGTAACCTGAGCAGGGGTGAGTGCAGCTTAAGCAGGGGTGAGCACAACCTGAGTGGGGATCAACTTGGCCAGAGCAAGGGTTAGTGAGGCCTGAGCAAAGATGAGTGCGACCTGAACGAAGGTGAGTGTGACCTGAGCAAGGTGAGTGCGGCCTGAGCAAGGGTGAGTGCATCCTGAGCGAGGGTAAGTGTGGCATGAGCAAGGGTGAGTGCAACCTGAGCAAGGGTAAGTGTGGCCTGAGTGAAGGTGAGTGGGGGTTGAGCAGGGGTGAGTGTGCCTGTGCAAGGGTGAGTGTGGCATGAGTGAGGGTGAGTGTGGCCTGAGCGAAGGAGAGTGCGGCCTGAGTGAAGGTGAATGTGAACTGAGGGGGTGTCAATAGGGCCTGAGCAAGGTAGAGTGGTGCCTGTGTGGGAGTGAGTGTGCCCTGAGTGAGGGTAAGTGGGGCCTGAGCAGGGAGAGTACCAGGCTGCTGTCTGTGTTACAGGACCTTTGGACATGTCACAGTCATGTGTTCAGTCACATGACTGTGACATCACCATAGGCTCTATCAGGCAAGTGTGGTATGGGGGGAGTCCGGGAACGTTGCGGTGTGGTGGCGGCTTACTGGCTTCGGTTGCAGGTCGGCATCATATTAGCAGACCTATCACTTGGGTATACTAATATGGTGCGGTTTCCGGGTCAGCATAGTGGATTTTGGGATTCGTGGACATCACAAAGTCGATGACACACGCAAGTGGGTGTGTATATCATATATTCTTTATTCTTTCTTTTTCTGTCTCGTTCTTTTTTTATCGTTTCCATCCCTATTTTTATTTTCCATATTTTTAACCTGTTTTTTTCATGTATCCCCACCTTTTCTCTTTTAGCTTATTTTTTGTTTTACAGTTGTTTACAGTATGACTAATGATTTGTTTCAACACAGGTAAAAATAGTTAAAGCTATTTACACTGAACACACTCCATGATAACCCAAATTGCCAATGATTATATAGAACACAAATGAAAACAAGAATACAAAGGCAAAGCTGAAAGTTCAAGACTACTTTTCCTTAGAACAATAATTTAAGTAATCAAGCAATTACCTTGGTCACATACTAAAATTCCAATTAAAGTTTGCAATCTTTCAATTTATAAAGCACAGAGACCGAGGCTATTATTATAAAGCCAAGAGACAGACAGTAAACTGATTATTTCTTATTACCCATTGAAAAGAGCAAGACAGAAAATATGATGTAGTATTATTTTATTAGCCCCTTAATGACTGCCAATACTCATTAAAACAATGGTCGATGAGGAGCATTATTCCTTACTGTCATTTTCAAACAATGGTAAGGAATAAGTGAAAAACACCCCAGTGGGTGAAAATCCTGCAGGTGACAGCTGTATATTGTCGAGCCCCAGGCCCTGGGGTACTCAGGTATCAGACTTGGAGGGGTTCGCAGGGATGTCACGGGTGGCAGCGCCTGAGCCTGTGGCCTGGGTGACACTAAATAGAGGGGTTATGTACAGGGGATAAGAGTTATTGTCACGTGACGCCACCTGTAGTACCTAGTGATGGGTCACCAGTGCCGACACAGTCCTCCGGAGGGCGATGGTATCGCGGCAAGGATGGCAAAGCTCCCTACAGGTGGAGCTGGTCCTCTGGGGCAGCATTGCTGTAAAGCAAGCAGGTTGAATTTTGTAGCACAAAGACACGGAGGCAAAGTCACTCTCCCGGGTATTTTACTGTAAACAGTAATCAGCATACAAGTCCACAGTTCAGCAAAAGTTGTTAAAGAAACAGGTGGCTCTACGGGTGGCTGCAAGTGGATGCCAGGTGGTATGGTGGTACCCGTGGTATACCTTAGTTGACGAACCTGTGTCCTTTCTTCCCCGCCTAGGATGAGTCTATACCCAATTACTCCTTGAAGGTAGTCTTGGGGTTCCTCTCCCTCGAAGTGAAGAAGCAGGCAGACCGCTCCGTCTGGCAGGGTGCCACAGCCAGTGAACAGACTGCAGCAGCCAGTTGAGAACTTCAGATTTGGACTCTGGCCATTTCCTTGGGTCCGGAGTTCCCGTGGTGGACTGGGGAATTCCCTGGAATATGGTCGCTCCACGCTGGGGTTCCAGCTTTCTCTCTTAAGCCCAGACTCATGCGTCAGGCACCCTCTCTCAGGATCCCCTCAGGATCCCCTTTTATCTTCCCTCAGGAGCAGCCTGGAGCTGTCCTGTTAGACCTTCCGCCTCGCTCCACACTCCTCCTTGACTCCTCTCAAACTCCCTTCTCCTCACTCTCCTCAGAGGTGCTAGATCCCTCCCGGGTAACCTCCCACCACTAGTCTAGTGTGGGAGTGCAGAAATGGGTCCCACCTACCAGCCCAGCATCCACTTGCAGTTGGGGAAAATGACACCACTTTTTACTGAGTGCAATACCCCACTGTGATGCCTGAAAATGTGGGGCGCCACAATATAACTGCTGGCAGCCCCTGGAGTCAGCCCCGGTTGATTTTGGAAACAATCCTGGGCAGGTTAGCTTTAAAATACTACTGCCAGTCATGACAGTGGTATTTAAGAGGTTAAAAAGGGGTTAACATGATCAACCCTCAGTGACTGTAATTGCTGATGTCGATCATTACAATGGTATCCTGAGTAGAGATGAGCCACCCCCCTAGTGTTCGAGTTCGATTCGATTCGCCGAATTCGTGAGATGTTCGTCGAATGTTCGTCAAATGTTCGTCGAATGTTCGAGGAACAACTCGAACCCCATTGAAATCAATGGCAGGCTACAAAAAACACATAGAAAACACCCTAAAAGGGCTCCAAAAGCTGCCAAACTACTCAGAATGGACAACAAACACCACAAAAAGTCACGACAAGTCAAACACAGTACAAATAGTCACAGGTAAAGAAGCTGAAGTTTTCTACACTCATTAAAAACATGTGGAAGAGTAAAAGGACGATGAGACACAGATATGGGCATGTCACACACTTATTAAATCATGTAAAGCATGGCAAGGGGACTCCACCAACAATCCTCACTCTTTTCAAAGGGTCACACCTACAGCTAAATGGCATCATTGTCCCAGACCAGAAATTGCTGAATGGCCCAGCCTGCATGCATGGTACAGGGTCTAGAACAGGACTTGGCCTAGCATTTCAAGGTGAAAGCTTGCTCAGCAACTAAAAGATTTGTGGGGTACTACATGAATTCACAGAGAGGTAGGTCAGGGACCTGTTTAGGTCCAGAGGGCCACATGAAGTCAAAGCTCATGCA
The DNA here is from genome assembly GCA_033576535.1 of Allobates femoralis. NCBI lineage: Eukaryota > Metazoa > Chordata > Amphibia > Anura > Aromobatidae > Allobates > Allobates femoralis. Next base: position 172,327,304 of record JARQOC010000006.1, read on the forward strand.
AGCGTTCCCATAAAGTCATGTCCCACCACACACAGGTGAGACCACCATTAGTTTTGTGGAGTGCTACATTCATTCACAGAGACATAGGTCAGAGACCTGTGTTTGTGCCTAGTAGGCCGGATAAAGTTGAAGGGAATCTGTCACTGAATATTATAGACTAGCTGTGAGCCCGATGCAAATGCATCGGGTGTCTAGAATATTTTTAATTTTTCTTTTAGATTTTCAAATAATAATCCAATTATTCCAATGACATCTTTACAACAACTACATATATTTGTATGGTTGATATCATTTAAGGAAAATTGAACTATTATGTTGTAAGGGTCTTAGAACACAAAGTAGCAATACTTCTTAATATGTCAATTGTTTGAATTGATGAATTAACAGTACTAATATATGTATCAGCCAGTTTGTGTCAGCCCACCAATCGCGTCAAGATGCCCTTACGCCTGGTGGGACCTACTCTAACTAAATCCGAATTGATATAATTTAGATATTTTTAATAGCTGGATTTTTCTTATATTTTTTGAGGATTGTGATGTAAATAATAAAATTTTGTAAATTGATACAGAAGGAGTTACCAACTACAGACTTGCAGCAATATCCATACAATAACAAAAAAACTTGTAGTTAACCTACGGTAAATGGAGTTAACATAGCTTCAGCAGGTGCATAAGATGCATCCACTAACTAACCACAGGTGACTGCAGTTTATGTGGATGACACTGCCGCAACTATGTTTTCTGCACAAACCGCAAGTTAAGTACAAATTACATATATACAATTATGAAAATTACAGCAAGTATGTTCTTGATGAGTCCTTCATGATCAATTATTATCATTTAGTATATTCCTCAACAAAGTGAAAAAATCTAAGAAAAATGTCGTGGTAGAATCTAATTAATAATTTATGTTTGTCCCTATCTATCTAAACATGTGGAACACACCTTGCTAATGAGATGTGTGTGAACAGCCGTCCCACCCGTCTCTTAGCTGTTCACAAAAACCTCTCCCTTTAAAGAATAAGAATCAAATCTCTCAGCACGTAGAGTACTGGAGCTTTAAATAGTGGTTTCTATCACCGTGTGAGAAAATCAGAATGATACACATCTCCAATGAAATCTGTAATGTGTTTTTCCACAAACATTGTATAAACTATGCACATAAAAAACTGAAATTGAAAAGACTAAACTAATTTTTTTTTTTTTTTTTTTTTTTTTAAAAATAGAAAAGGTAAAAATATAAAATATGCAAAAGTTCATCCCAAAATATTCCGATAGACAATATTTTTGGTGAAGACTTTCTCACAGTTAGGCACCAATTTGCCTTGAATGCATGAATCCACCACTTTCACCTTCACATTGCATCGTCTCTTCACACGTGAGAAAGCCACATATAATTGTCCATGACCAAAAACAGGTTCTGGCAAATAAATCCCCACTTTCTCCAAAGTTTGTCCTTGGGATTTATTTATGGTCATGGCAAAGGCAGGCTTCACGGGAAATTGGCGACGTCTTAGTTTGAAAGGCAATCCAGTCTCTGATGGACAGAGATCAATTCTTGGAATGAAGACTACATTTCCTTCATCCGAGCCAGAAATTACTTTTGCTTGTATCAAGTTGTCAAACAAAGCAATAATAATCATCCGAGTCCCGTTGCAAAGTCCTTTTCTGCTGTTAAAATTACGCAAAAGCATTATAATTGTACCAACTTTTAATTTCAGGAGATGAGAAGGCATTCCTGTTGGTGTTAGAGAATTTAGAAATTCCACGGGATATTGTTCGGGATTTTCTGTCTCATCTGGATCAATGGAATCGTGGCTCAAATATTCAATGTATTCACCAGGAATACAATCCATAACTTTTGAATTGATCAAATCCACAGCGTCATTTTTGGGACAAAGAATGGCATGTGATGCAGCATTCTGAATACTTTCATCATTATTCACATCAATGACAATGTTTTCACCAAATATATCCAAGATTAAAGAGCCAGTGCAGATCATGTATTGCGGGATCTCAATGACATCATCACCAAGGTTGTAATCATTGGACAATTCTCCATTTCCCAATTGAATTAACCAATTGCTATAATCAGGATCAATGGAGCGCATGTTGTTAATGAGCGGCAATTGATTGAAAAGCTGCCATTGTCGTGAATATTTAATGCAGCTCTCTACGATGTCTGTCCTTGTTCCATGAGAGATGATAGGAAGACACTGCCGAAAGTCTCCTCCCAGAACAATGACTTTCCCTCCAAAGGGTAATTTATTTTTCTTGGAGACATCAGTTGTCATGACATCCCGTAATAATTGATCAATTACATGCAAAGCGTATTTTGACAACATAGTAGACTCATCTCTGAGCCAATCCAAAATGCTATAAATTTTTTATTAAATAGACACTTAAAAAGAAATTTCTGGCCAGGGGTTACCCCCTTCATGACATTCAAAAGGGTTTTTGGGAGGGCGTTTGAGAAGGATAGGAGTCAATTATTGGTCCAGCAATCAAAGTTGGATAAGGAGGGGAGAGATCAGGGAGTCAGGTTTATTACGACCTACAATTCCCAGTGGCAGAGAATTCGTGAGTCCTTTTCTAAGCACTGGCCGGTACTCCTCTCAGATAGTGACCTGGCGGGTGCCTTGACTAAAGCACCAGCGATTACGTGAAGACGGTCCAAAAATCTGAAAGATTTGTTGACAGCTAGCCACTATATACCGCCCCGTAAGAAATTTCTCTTCGGTAGTCGAGGTCCACCATGGGGTTCATTTCCCTGCGGTAATTGTTCTATCTGCACATTTGTCCCAAAGAGCTCTAGCTTTGAGAACTTTGATGGATCAAAAACCTTCAAAATAGTTCATCACATTACATGTAATACCGAGGCAATTATTTATCATGCCACATGCCCATGTAAACTCATTTATGTGGGGTTGACCTCACGGGCACTGAAGGATCGTGCCAAGGAACATGTAAGGGACATCAGGAATGCTGCTGGTATAACTGATGTGTCTAAAATTGAAAAATTAAAAACTTTACCGAAGCATTTTCTGAGGTTCCACGGTTCCAATCCTAGAGGTCTATCCTTTAGGGGCATTGATCGAGCATATTTGGGGTCTAGGGGTGGTGATGTTCAAAAGCTTCTCCTCCAGAAAGAAACCCGCTGGATGGTTCTTTTGAACACCGTTTCACCACATGGTTTGAATGAAGCAGTGAGTTTTAAATCGTTCCTGTAATTTTTCTAATTTTTCTATTTTTCTTATTTTGGTCACCTATGTTTTTATTACTGTTTTAAGTACAGTGTTTTAATTGTTGGGTTTTGTTTCCTGACTAGTTCCCTTCATCTGATTGTGGGCTTTCCTCCACCTCTCCACGTTCCACGCTCTCTGTATCCGGTTTTGGTGTCGCTTGTCATTTTGGAAATTGGAAGAAATCGTCCCGACAGTGAACGTATCATGAAGATCCGGATCTTTCGTGGGAATATCGTTGTATTCCCTGATTGTAATATTTGTGGGGGAGGGTGGATGATTGTGTCTATGATTTATTCTATGGTGTTTATATTTTGGGGTCTTCTTGCCTTGGCTGTTTAAGCCTTTTTGCTAGGAGGGTGGTTCATGTCATTTATTGCTCATTTAGTACCTTGTGCTGAATCTTTGTGCACATTTGGGGTTTCCCTTGTCTTTTTATCCAATAGGTATATCCTTCCCTTCATTTGTAATTGAGTTCTAGCAGCGGATGTTGAGGGTTCTTGGAGAAATGTATTTAATATACCTATATGATCTTTTTATATTTGTACTAATGAAAGATCGGGTTCCTCTTTTCCTTTTATGGGCTTACTGATGTTCTGACATGTTTATTACATACCACTTTGCCGGCAGACAGGAGGTTTTCTCCTATAGTAATGCTTACTGCCAATATACATGATCGGCCTGGGTTTCTATGGCAGCATTGAGTTGTGTGGCCGTACGCTCTCGGCGCAAGCGCTGTGCGCCGTGTCGCGGTCTCTGGCTGTGTGCGTTGCCGTGGTGACGCGGCGGATGACGTTGTTCCTCCGCCGCGTCACTTCCGGTGCGCGCTCGGTCGGGGACCGATGACGCGGCTCCCATCATGCTTAGAGAGCGTCGCGTCAGTGCCCGCGGTTGCTAGGGTCCGGTTGTGATCCCTGCCAATTAAGCGCTCACGCGCAATCAGGTTCGGTCTCTCTTCCCTGGGCGGGACTTCCGGGGCTGTCTGGCCGCATTGATGTTATGGAACAGGCTATTGGTATTACTTGATTATTGACCCAATTCACCTGTGAGGGGACTACTTAGGGGAGCAGACTATCCTTATCTGATAGCCTCCTGACGAAGCCTGAATGGGAGAAACACGTGTTGAGGCGGGGGGCGCTTGATCTACCAGGTTCACTATGTCTCAAGGTAACTGGCTATACTAATAATGTAACCTAACTCTAATTTTGCCTGAGGTCCCCTTATTTGAGGGTGGTAGTGTAATTTACACTTTGTAATAGATCTCTTTGGTTGTCTGGTCCTTGTAGTACTAACTGTGTACCACTTTGTTGGTCTGATACTCATTCAGGTTGTCAGCGATCCACTTTGGTCTTCCAAAGGGGTTGCTGCTGGTGAGCCAGTAGTTTGAGTGCCCCCTTTCTTGCATGGTGATTAGATTTGTTTTTAATGGGGTTTTCTTACCTTTGTTTTTCTATCACCAAACATGAATGTTTGTAAATAAATCTTGTTTTCATATTTCTATTTAATAAAAACTTTATAGCATTTTGGATTGGCTCAGAGGCTTTCTACTTCTTATTATTGTATGGGAGGTATTCACGCCTCTATTTGTAGGTTGTCATATTTGATTGTCCATTCCTAGGACCCTTGAGGTCTAAAAATTGTAGGTTTTATTATAGTAGACTCATCGATGATGAAGAGTTTGGTAGTCTTCAAATGTTGGGCCGCATCAGTATCATTTTTAATTCTTGAAACGGATGTCTCATTAATTGGTATTGGTATGCCATACAGTGAATGGATAGTTCTTCCTCCTTGCAATAGATTAGCAGCAATCCCTGTACTGGCTGCAGGTGAGACAACTTCTCCTTCTCCTCTCAGTTCATGAATCAATAGATGATAGAGATAGGTTTTCCCACTTCCACCGGGACCGTCAAGGAAAAAGCACTTTGGCTTATCACTTGTATCCTCTAAAGCTTTATGGATTGCATTATAGGCCAAACGTTGTTGATCATTTAAGGTGACTTTCATTTCATGTGCTCTTACTAACTCTTCTTCTTTGTTGTATTGAGGACGAATGTGTGGTTTTCTTTTTGGGTGTGGCAGATTAAAATCAATAAAATGTTTAGCATGAAATTTTAAAACATGTTCAACATCAGTCATGGCATATCCTTCACAATGCTCACAATCATCAGTGTCGGGGTGATAGGCATGGCAGTAATCTTGAACGAAGTGTTGTTTAAATTCTTGCCACAACTCCAGGGGATGATTAGGAGGACCAAAAACACATATATATGCAAACATGTCACGGAGCTGTGCAGGCATATTGAGAACACAGGCATCCAATAAAGTTTTTCTCCAAACACTGTCATCAAAGAGCAATCCAATGGCTAATGCCGCCTCTTTAAACGTTTAGTATGTGACTTCCTTAACAGTCTTAAGATTGTCAAAACTTGTAGCTCCTTTAACATGGAGTAACAACAGCCTTAAAAAATAACGTTCTTGTTCTTGAATACTAACAGTGTAGAGTCTACCAATGACTGAAGCACCTCCTCTCCTTCTAACTTCCCATGCACCTTCTTTCCAAACATAATGCTCAGGAATTTGACGATATAAGTACTCCCGAGCATTGGGATCATTCTCATTGAGGTCAAAGTAGGCCATGAGTGTTGATTGTCTGTCCATTGAATAACTGATGTTGTCCGCAGAATCACCCTCGTGAAAAAAAAGTGATTGTGAATGAGGCAGATGTACTGCAAGACGAATAATGCTGTGAGATTGTCTATGCATTTGGAAAGCAAAGATTCGCCAAGCTGCCTCTGGTGCACTGACATATCTGGAATCCATGAATTTATGAGTTTCATCGTGTCTGATGTTGGTTTCACAAATTTCCACATTGGCTTTGTCATGACCTTTGTACACATATTTGAAGAGGTATTTTACGCTCTGAATGGAAGCACATACTTCCACATTGATATGGCACTTATATTTTAATAGAAGAAAAGGGTTATATGGAACCACCCAAGAATTATCAATCATCTTGGAATGGTGTGGAAAAGAAGGTCCTTCATTTCTTTGATAACTTGGATATGCATCCTCAGGTATAACAGTTTTTGTTTGAAACTTTTTGGGAAAAGCTTTTTTACACTTTCCATTCTCCATACATGGAGAATTGGGATTGTGTTGTCCACAGGGGCCATGTATCATGTGTTGTATGACAATTTGATGGAGCACAGGGTAATGTGATGGATCAGGAATTTCAGCCCAAACAGTATTGTCCACTTCCACCTCAGTTCTTAGTTTTGAGTTGGGATCCAGAATAATTAGAATGTGAGCATGTGGTAGGCCTCGCTTTTGAAATTCTATCACATGAACCATAGCACAAACCTTACCAAATAATCCACAATTAATATCTTTCAAAAGGGCTTCAAGTTTAATCCTGAATACACGGGCCACTAAATCCGGGCGATGTTCAGCACGCTGCCATGGCTGTAAATTGGTTGCAATTTCACTCCATTTCGGATTACAGGTCATCGTTATAAAAAGATCTGGTCTTCCAAATTTAGTTACAATCGCCATGGCATCTTGATACCTCTGCTGCATGTTTCGGGGACTTCCCTCAAAGGAAGATGGTAAAATTACCGTCTTGCCAATGGGGATTCCTTTTTCTACGGATTTTCTCAGCAAATGTTCTTGAAGGAGACAATAATCCTCCACCTTCAAATCCTTCTGGTGTTGTCGTATAAAATTTAAACGATTGGCCTCGATCTTAACATAGGCATCCACCAAGTACTGCTGTGTCAGTTTACCTCCATTAAGAACAGGATTGAATTCTGTCCGTACTGACAGCAAATAACAGTAATACTGCAGCTGTGTCACCCTGCGAGCATTTTGGCCTTGCCGCATGAGTGATTCATGCCACCCTTGCTCTCCATGAGGGAAAAACAATGGATACAGTAATGCATCCAAATTACTGTGTAAAATACTTATTTGCTGTGTTTTGGGGGCCAACGGATTATTTATGTCTGGTTTTAGATGTATTAAAATGTCTCTATTAAATGGTCAGGTATTTTGGACGAAGTACCTTAATGTCCGCGCTGCTGCCAGAGAGGAAAATACACCAACGACACTGGGACGTCTGAGTACTGGTAGTAGAGGTTTATTTCCAACGCGTTTCGGAGCCACGTACCGAGCTCCTTCCTCAGGGAACCTGAGGAAGGAGCTCGGTACGTGGCTCCGAAACGCGTTGGAAATAAACCTCTACTACCAGTACTCAGACGTCCCAGTGTCGTTGGTGTATTTTCCTCTCTGGCAGCAGCGCGGACATTAAGGTACTTCGTCCAAAATACCTGATCACAGCACCGCACCTCGTGGAAGCACAGTCCCTGCAGCAGCTGCATTGTTCGAGCGATTACGCTGGTTGTGTGCTACACAACCTGACCAGGTGAGCAAATCTGATTTTTCACATTTACCTGCCTATAAAGGATAAGACCCTATGTGCGCATTCTCAACCCTCTAGATCTATTAAATGGTGGCTCTCCATCAGCATTTTCAAAGATGACTGCAACTTCATGGACAGTAGGGTTGTTATACCGTCTTGGGTCTTGCTCTCTGTCTTGTTTAATTGCCATGATGATATTAGGCATTTTTGTGCCATGTTCCAATGCTTTCTGTTCTTCCTCTTCCTCCACTTGCCGTAACATTTTATAAGCTGAAACAAAGGGATTAATACCTTCCAATTGCTCAGCAATAATTCTCATCAAGGCTGGATTACACTTGAGATTTTCTGGAGACTGTAGGCGTTGTTCAGTAGCAGTAGCACTATCCAAAATATACAGCTGTGCATATGCTGGAACTTGACCTTCAGCGGGGTGGAGAGTTCCAGTTCTATGGTAAATTTGGCCGTGAATCCGGAAACAATAAGGACCGTGTCCAGGTGGTTGAGAAACACTTGCACCCATGGAAGCAAATGCAAAGGAACTATTAATGCTCCTGATATTCTCCATGAGATTTTTACTATATGGGCTGTCTCCTTTCAGTAAAGTAGTGAAGAGCTCAGGGTACTGAGGTAATGGTACCTTAACTTTGCCCTTGTGACAACAAAGGGAGAACTGTCCATCAGATGGCCTTTCAGCCTCAAAATGTTGTGCTTCACAATGTTGACATAACACATTCATGGGCCCACAGGTATGTTCTAAAATACTGGTATCGTCATCAGTAAAGCCAATAAGGATTGATGACGTAGGTGAAGTGAGCAACAGATGACCTTTTTTGTAGATGCCTACATAAATAAGGCGTGGCTGTGTAGAACTGTCAACACATTCAAGAAAAGAAGTAGTGACTGGAGACTTCTTACGGAGGTTTTTTTTTGGCGTAGTTGACGCTGTAAGGCAGACAAATGGGCCAAACGGCGTTGTTTTGAGGTAGGTGACATAATTTGTAAACGTTTGACTTTAGCCAATTGATGTCTTGTCATGGCAGAAGCAATCTTGTCTGTTCTTGTTTTAGAAGAACATTTGCCCTTCACTTTACCTGTGCCAGATGTTGTAGGCAGTTGAGTTTCAGAAAGTGTTGGAGACACAGATATAGGCGCCATATCAGAG